>MJUU01016186.1:94753-106242 GCA_002080025.1 Modiolus philippinarum | reverse complement strand
GACTTACATTCAAGTTTACGTCCGAGTTCAGATCTCAGTCACTATACATGGTAGGATCATGTAACCTTGCATATGCATGCATCTCTGATGGTAGGTCAGCATCCAGGCAAAATTAGGTCACTTTGACGTATATTTTCCGCTTGAATGACTTACATTCAAGTTTACGTCCAAGTTCAGATCTCAGTCACTATACATGGTAGGATCATGTAACCTAGGTCAGCATCCAGGCAAAATTAAATCACTTTGACCTATATTTTCCACTTGAACGACTTGCGTTCAAGTTTACGTATGAGTTCAGATCTCAGTCACTATACATGGTAGGATCATGTAACCTTGCATATGAATGCATCTCTGATGGTAGGTCAGCATCCAGGCAAAATTAGGTCACTTTGACCTATATTTTTCGCTTGAACGACTAATATTCAAGTTTACGTCCGAGTTCAGATCTCAGTCACTATACATGGTAGGATCATGTAACCTTGCATATGCATGCATCTCTGATGGAAGGTCAGCATCCAGGCAAAATTAGGTCACTTTGACCTATATTTTACGCTTGATTGATTCACATTCAAGTTTTCGGACGAGTTCAGATCTCAGTCACTATATATTGTAGGATCATGTAATCTTCCATATGCATGCAACTCTGATGGTGAATCAGCATCCAGGCAAAATTAGGACACTTTGACCTATATTTTACGCTTGATTGATTTACATACAAGTTTTCTGACTAGTTCAGATCTCAGTCACTACACATGGTAGGATCATGTAACCTTGCATATACATACATCACTGATGGTTGGTCAGCATCCAGGCAAAATTAGGACACCTTGACCTATATTTTATGCTTGATTGATTTACATTCAAGTTTTAGAACAAGTTCAGATCTTAGTCACTTTGCATGGTACAATCATGTAACCTGGCATATGCATATAACTCTGATGGTAGATCAGCATCCAGACAAAATTAGGTCACTTTGACCTATATTTTCCGCTTGATTGATTTACATCCAAGTTTTTGGACAAGTTCAGATGTCAGTCACTTTACATGGTAGGATCATGTAACCTTGCATAGGCATGCATCCCTGATGGTACATCAGCATCCAGGCAAAAGTAGGTCACTTTGACTTATGTTTTACGCATGAGTGATTAATGTCCAAGTTTTCAGGCAAGTTTAGATCTCAGTCACTATACATGGTAAGATCATGTAACCTTGCTTAGGCATGCAAATGTGATGTCCACATCCAGTCAAAATATTGTTACTGTGACAAAGTGCCATAACGAGGCGAACTCTGTAATCGTTGATTACCTATGTTTTTTATTAGAATGACAAAGTCCAACAATATCACAAGCAAGAGCAAAATATAAACTAGAGGCTCAGAGACTGAGCCTGTATCGCTCACCTAACAAAATGCTTCTATGCCATGCATGTCCAAAAATGATGTTTATTACAAATGGGGTCTAATGTTTAGCTATGTTCTCCATTAGCACCCATGTTTTTGTTTTCTGATCCTATTGAAATGAGTAATTTTTGCAAAGGAGCTTCTATTCATGTAGTTTAATTTGCTTGAATAGTACTGTTTCAGTGAAAATGTTGAAAAGGATAGTTTCTCAACATGGGCTCCAATGTTAAACTATGTTCTGCACTGGCTGCCATTTTCTTATATCAGATCTAAATGAAATGAGCAATTTTTGTAAAGTACCTTTAGTACATCATTCCTGTAATTTGGTTGAATTTGCTGCAGTGGTTTCAGAGGAGAAGATGAAAATGTCATTTTTCCCACTGGGTCCCAATATTAAACCTAAGTTCAATGCTGGCCACCATGTTTTTTGTCGGATCAGAGCGAAATGAGCAATCTTTATTCAGGACCTTTAGTACATCATTCTTGTAAAGTTTGGTTGAATTCGCTTCGGTGGTTTCATCAGAGAAGATGAAAATGTGATTTACAATAGGGTCCAACATTAAACTATGTTCCAACATTAAACTATGTCCGACATTAAACTATGTTCCGTGCTGGCGGCCATGTTTTTTATCAGACTGGAACGAAATGACAAATCTTTGTTAAGGACCTTAAGTTAATCATTCCTGTAAAGTTTGATTGAATTTGCTTCAGTGGTTTCAGAGGAGAAGATGAAAATGTGATTTTTCCCATGGGTGTCCAATGTTAAACTATGTTCCGTTTTTTATCGGATTGGAACGAAAATGTGATTTTCCCATAGGGTCCAATGTTAAACTATGTTCGTTGCTGGCAGTCATATTTTTTATCGGATCAGAACGAAATGAGCAATCTTTGTTAAGGACCTTTAGTACATTATTCCTGTAAAGTTTGGTTCAATTTGCTTCAGTGGTTTCAGAGGAGAAGATGAAAATGTGATTTTCTCACAGGGTCCAATGTTAAACTATGTTCCGTGCTGGCGGCCATGTTTTTTATCGGATCGGAACGAAATGAGCAACCTTTGTTAAGGACCTTTAGTACATCATTCCTATAAAGATTGGTTGAATTTGCTTCAGTAGCTTCAGAGGAAAAGATGAAAATGTGATTTTCCCCAGAGGGTCCAATGTTAAACCTAAGTTCCACGCAGGCCGCCATGTTCTTCGTCAGATAAGAATGAAATGAGCTATCTTTGTAAAGGACCTTTACTACATCATTCCTGTAAAGTTTGGTTGAATTTTCCAGTGGTTTCAGAGGAGAAGATGAAAAAGTGAAAGTTTAACGGACGGACCGATGCCAGACGATGGACGCCAAGTGATGGCAATAGCTCACACTGACCCTTTGGGTCAGGTGAGCTAATAAAATAAACAAATATTGATATTGAAATACATTATGCACATCTTCAATAATTAGAAGATTGTTGAAATGTATAAGGCTGTCAAGGATGTGTTTCAGATACTAGAGGCAAATTTTTAAGACTTCGATAAACTAAAATGACATTCACTAAATTAAATGATAGTGTGGAAATCTGGATAAAATAGAATAAAGACAAAAAATCCTTTGTGCAGATATGCAATATTTACTCAAACATTCCTAAAAGTTTGGTTGAAAAGTACCCAGTTGTTGTTGGAGGAGATATAGATAATGGTTTGATTTTGATGCCATACTGATAGATTGACAGACAGACATAAGATGACAGATTGCAACCCCTTTTGAGTTGATAATGCCCTAGGTTTAAGCTCCACAAAAATATCATGTTAACTAAATGCAAACGCATACCATATTTCAATGAGATGTCCCATTTTGCTGACATAAGAAATTGATCATGAAGTGAAAACCTAAAATTGGGTCATGAAAATGAGGTTAAAATATAAGGACACATATAGACAGTGACAAACAAATATACTTTATTTCATTGGCCTACATTTATAGTTGATAAAAATACTATGATTTACATGGTCATTGTTTATATGAAATTTTGAGGTAAGGGACAATTGAATATGTGGCAGACAGTCAAGTACTAAAAAAATTAAACTCTGTACCAAATTTGATAGACCTACCATTGCTAAGACTTTGTGATAATTCAAAAAGTGAAGAAACAAAAATACAGGCATGGTTATTAAATCCCTGCATGCACATTTAATCCATATGCTTTAATTAATGTTATTTCATATAAATTACTGATACTTTAAAAAAAATATATTATATTTGTCAAGTTAACTATACTCAGATAAATAAACAAAAGATATAAAAAAATCTCCACATATAAATCTGGACCACTCAACACCTTTTATCACACATGTATTGTCCTCCAAACTCTAAAGCTGATAAAGTTAATTTTTGTCTATCAATTTCTCTTTCCATAAAAAATTCTCTTTTGTAAATAACAATTTTTACAACTGCATCGTAACTTTCCTTGCATACAGGTCTGAATCCTGTCACTTCCGGCCCAAACAGACAATCACTGAATAATGATGTCTCGGCAGATGCTTCTAATTGCACTTTGTGTGAAAGTCCATTTATTGTCATTGTGAATAGTCCTTTACAGCCATCATGAGACGTCTGTATAACACTGTTCCCAGGATGGTAATTCAAAGTTAAATATTTTGATGGATTTCGGTAACCGAAAAGATATTCTGTTGTCGACAGTGGTCCAAGAGAAACAATTCCACCAGACAGGGCAAATGATACTTCACTTGAGACACCTTGAGACCATATCCAACCAAGAGGAAAGGAAGTGCCCCAATTTTTTTCCATATGTACTACACCTTTAGTACCAGTGAAAGTTTTACCTGTCTGTGTGTCTCTCAGTTCGTAAAGTATTAATGGTGATCTTAGACTATAAACAAACCAGTGGAGTGGTACATGAGGTAGTTTATCTATCCATCCTTCGGGACCCTCGCCATGTGGTCCCCAAGGAACTGGAGAGCCAATGCGCCCAAGAAAGACATATCGACCAAAGTTAAACTGAAAAGTTGTCACATTTGGGTATTGCATAAAAATTCCAAATGGAGTCTCCCACTTAAACTCTGCTGGGCTTAGATCATCAGGGTTATGTTGTACTGGCCTGTTTTGAACAGTTATATTCAATTTACTGAATTCACTTACAGCAATTGTAGAATTTAAAGAGCACTTGTTCTGCATACAGTTTGATCTGTATAAAAGAGACGCTAATACTCTTGGATCAGAGGATGTGTCATTTGATATTGGCAAGACATGTCCGAACAGGAGTCCAAAGCTTGACATAATTTCAAAATCTATTATCCTTAAATACCATCCTTCAAAAAATGGACCCGCTGCTGGTAAAAGGTGGGGATCAAATTGATTTGCATAAGTTTCTAGCACCAATACCACGGCAAACACAGCTAAATTCTTTGTAGTCATGGTTGTTTCCTATTCGTTCAAAATGTCATGTAAGATTAGTTACGTATTGCCTGAGTTTCATTTCCAAACACAACATTCACTAATTTGTCTGCTTATGGAATATGCTATGTTTCCTTTCGTACTTGAGTTTCAATCGCAAACAGAATATTCATTAATTTATCTGCCAAAGAAATATACCATGCTTCCATTTGTACATGAAACACTCATGATTTCTTCTGTAAATGCTTTCAGATGCAGATCTTGACAAATCTTTTTTTCAAACATAAGCCAGCCTTTTTCTTTTGTTTTTCTCTGTTTTACCCTGGAATATAAACAAGAGGCTCTCAAGAGCCTGTATCGCTCACCTGGACCATGGCTGACATAGATAAAAGGCATTTCCAATAGGAAAAAAAACATAAAATTACTTTTTTTTCTCTAAAATTACAGTATTCTTGTTTGGTTTCCATGGCAACCGAAAAATCCACCATCCAATTTACAACCCATAACAGAACACCATTCAAAAAAAAATTTGGGCTGGGGTTCCCCTTATAATCAAGGTAATACATAATGCTGAAATTGAAACATTCAGACCACAATTCAAATAAAAATTAAAAAAATTTGGGCAGAGGTTCCCCTTAAAATCAATAGAGCCAATGAAAAAACTACGTTCCAGGTGGTGGCCATCTTGGATGAGGTATGGACCTGCCAGATACATTTTTTGGAAGGGACCACCTAAGAACCATTGTGGCTTAGTTTGGTTCTAATTGGACCAGTAATTTCTGAGAAGAAGGTCTTTGAATGTTTTTCCCATAGGGTCCAATGTTAAAATTATGTTCCCCGCTGGCGGCCATCTTGGATTAGGTACTGACTTGCCGGATACCTTTTTTGGAAGGGACCATCCAAGGATCATTGTGACTAAGTTTGGTTATAATTGGACTGGTAGTTTCTGAGAAGAAAATCTGTGAATGTAATTTCCGTAGGGTCCAGTTCCCCACTGGTGACCATCTTTGATTAGGTACAGACCTGTCAGATACCTTTTTTGGAAGGGACCATCTAAGGACCATTGTGTCTAAGTTTGGTTATAATTGGACTGGTAGCTTCTGAGAAGAACATCTTTGAATGTCTTTTCCATAGGTTCCAATGTTAAAACTATGTTCCCCGCTGGCGGCCATTTTGGATTAGGTACGGACCTGTCGGATACCATTTTTGGAAGGGACCATCTAAGGACCACTGTGACTAAGTTTGGATATAATTGGACTGGTAGTTTCTGAGCAGAAGATCTTTGAATGTAATTTCCATAGGGATCAATGTAAAAACTATGTTCCCCGCTGGCGGCCATCTTGGATTAGATACCGACCTGTCAGATACCTTTTTTTGGAAGGGACCATCTAAGGACCATTATGTCCAAGATTGGTTATAATTGGACAGGTAGTTTCTGAGAAGAAGATCTTTGAATGTCTTTCCCATAGGGTCCAATGTTAAAACTATGTTCCCCGTTGGCGGCCATCTTGGATTAGGTACGGACCTGTCGGATACCTTTTTTGGAAGGGACCATCTAAGGACCATTGTGTCTAAGTTTGGTTATAATTGAACTTGTAGTTTCTGAGGAGAACATCTTTGAATGTCTTTTCCATAGGGTCCAATGTTAAAACTATGTTCCCCGCTGGCGGCCATCTTGGATTAGGTAGGGACCTGTGGGATACCTTTTTTGGAAGGGACCATCTAAGGACCATTGTGTCTAAGTTTGGTTATCATTGGACTGGTAGTTTCTGGGAAGAAGGTCTTTGAATGTCTTTTCCATAGGGTCCAATGTTTAAACTATGTTCCCCGCTGGTGGCCA
Organism: Modiolus philippinarum; assembly: GCA_002080025.1. NCBI lineage: Eukaryota > Metazoa > Mollusca > Bivalvia > Mytilida > Modiolidae > Modiolus > Modiolus philippinarum. Next base: position 99,610 of record MJUU01016186.1, on the reverse strand, counting down.
TCTTGAATTAGGTACGGACCTATTGGATAAATTTTTTGGAAGGGACCATCTAAGGACCATTGTGACTAAGTTTTGTTATGATTGGACTGGTAGTTTCTGAGAAGAAGATCTTTGAATGTAATTTCCATAGGGTCCAATCATTTTTCCCCATTGGTGACCATCTTTGATTAGGTACTGACCTGTCAGATACCTTTTTTGGAAGTGACCATCTAAGGACCATTGTGTCTAAGTTTGGTTATAATTGGACTGGTAGCTTCTGAGAAGAACATGTTTGAATGTCTTTTCCATAGGGTCCAATGTTAAAACTATGTTCCCCGCTGGCGGCCATTTTGGATAAATACGGACCTGTCAGATACATTTTTTGGAAGGGACCATCTAAGGACCATTGTGTCTAAGTTTGGTTATCATTGGACTGGTAGTTTCTGAGAAGAAGGTCTTTGAATGTCTTTCCCATAGGGTCCAATGTTTAAACTATGTTCCGCGCTGGTGGCCATCTTGAATTAGGTACGGACTTGCCGGATACCTTTTTTGGAAGGGATTATCCAAGGATCATTGTGACTAAGTTTGGTTATAATTGGACTGGTAGTTTCTGAGAAGAAGATCTGTGAATGTAATTTCCATAGGGTCCAATGTTAAAACTATGTTCCCCATTGGTGACCATCTTTGATTAGGTACGGACCTGTCAGATACCTTTTTTGGAAGGGACCATGTAAGGACCATTGTGTCTAAATTTGGTTATAATTGGACTGGTAGCTTCTGAGAAGAACATCTTTGAATGTCTTTTCCATAGGGTCCAATGTTAAAACTATGTTGCCAGCTGGCGACCATTTTGGATTAGGTATGGACCTGTTGGATATCTTTTTTGGAAGGGACCATCTAAGGACCACTGTGACCAAGTTTGGTTATAATTGGACTGGTAGTTTCTGAGAAGAAGATCTTTGAATGTAATTTCCATAGGGATCAATGTTAAAACTATGTTCCCCGCTGGCGGCCATCTTGGATTAGATACCGACCTGTCGGATACCTTTTTTGGAAGGGACCATCTAAGGACCATTATGTCCAAGATTGGTTATAATTGGACTGGTAGTTTCTGAGAAGAAGATCTTTGAATGTCTTTCCCATAGGGTCCAATGTTAAAACTATGTTCCCCGTTGGCGGCCATCTTGGATTAGGTACGGACCTGTCGGATACATTTTATGGAAGGGACCATCTAAAGACCATTGTGTCTAAGTTTGGTTATAATTGAACTAGTAGTTTCTGAGAAGAACATCTTTGAATGTCTTTTCCATAGGGTCCTGAATGTTAAAACTATGTTCCCCGCTGGCGGCCATCTTGGATTAGGTACGAGCTGTCGGATACCTTTTTTGGAAGGGACCACCTAAGGACCATTGTGTCTAAGTTTGGTTATCATTGGACTGGTAGTTTCTGAGAAGGTCTTTGAATGTCTTTCCCATAGGGTCCAATGTTAAAACTATGTTCCCCGCTGGCGGCCATCTTGGATTAGGTACGGACCTGTCAGATACCTTTTTTGGAAGGGACCATCTAAGGACCATTATGTCCAAGTTTGGTTATAATTGGACTGGTAGTTTCTGAGAAGAACATCTTTGAATGTAATTTCCATAGGGTCCAAATTGTTAAAACTATGTTCCGCGCTGGCAGCTATCTTGGATTAGGTTCGGACCTGTCGGATATCTTTTTTGGAAGACACCATCTAAGGACCATTTTGTCTAAGTTTGGTTATAATTGCAATGGTAGTTTCTGAGAAGAAGATCTTTGAATGTCTTTTCCATAGGGTCCAATGTTTAACTATGTTGCCCACTGGCGGCCATCTTGGAATAGGTATGGACCTGTCAGATATCTTTTTTGGAAGGGACCATCTAAGGACCATTGTGTCTAAGTTTGGTTATAATTGGACTGGTAGCTTCTGAGAAGAACATCTTTGAATGTCTTTTCCATAGGGTCCAATGTTAAAACTATGTTCCCCGCTGGCGCCCATCTTGGATTAGGTACGGACCTGTCGGATACAATTTTTAAAGGGGACATCCAAGGACTATTGCGACCAAGTTAAGTCCCAATTGGCCCAGTGGTTCCAGAGGAGAAGATCTTTGAATGAAAAGTTTACGACAGACGGACGGACGCCGGACGCCAAGTGATGGCAAAAGCTCACCATGGCATAGCCAGGTGAGCTAAAAAAAAAGTATGACAATTCAAATATAGCTGGGTTGCAAATTCTTATACAGTATAAAAAACAATTTACCGGCAAATAAATAAAAACCCATAATCTTCCATCTGGCAAACTAGCATAAAAGACAGTGTTTTGTGGTGCATTCCTTCATGCAATTGAAAAATTGAAGATTTGAAGACCGTTTGGTTTTTATTTTTTGGCAAGAATAGTAATTTCTAAGCTTTACCTTTCTCATATTTTGTCCATTATAAAATATTGTATGTCAAAATTACCTCCCTTTTTCTATATAAACAGTGCAAAATATCTCCATCAATTCCACAGTGAAAAATTCCTTTTTCCCCCATAGTCGAGCATTCTAAATATACTAAAGATCAAAAGTAAAAGAAATTCAAATCAACAAAACTTTCTTTTCTATTGAGCCAAAGTTAGCTTTTCCCTATTTTTCTTGTACATTAGACCAAACTTCATCATTCAAAAAAATCAAGCACATCGACTTACTGGTGGAAATCCAGGAATTGAAGTTAGAGGGGCACATAGTAGCAAAGAGTTGCAAATTAAAAGACAAATTTTTGGCCAAAACCCAGATTTTTCCTTTAGAATATTTTCCCATTTTTATTGGGTGCATACTCCTCTCAACACCCCAAAATCTGCTCCTTACATATACTTCTTATTGAAGATTTCTGTTTGGTGGAACTGGCCTTCAAATTTATTGATTTACTAAAATATCTTATGGACGAAAATATTAATGCCCATTAGTAATGAAATTAATTCCCACTTATGGAAAATACTTGATCAATTAATCAAAAATATGTCCCTATTGAACCATTTTTCAGATATCATGTGTTTGCTGGCACGATATTTGTCATTCCCATTCAGAATAATGAAAAAGCCCCAATGTGTTTCATTTCAATGCATTTTTTACACAAATTGGCCACTGCAAGTAGATTTTCCTGCAAGAATCCATAAAAAAATAAGAATACATTTGTATGTGTCTAACGGACACAATGCCCCGCCTCACACCTATTTTGAGCAATGCTATATTTCATGATCAGTGAGGCATGAAGTTGGCGGCATGGTTAAAATATTTGTTATGGTTTTTTATTTATATCCTAAAGTGTATTTATATAAAGTTTCGTGATAAAAGAATACATCCGTTACAGAAAAGAAACTTAAACCTGAGGTTAAATCTCATACTATCCCTCCCCTTTTTCCCCATGGTCAGTTAAGCATGAAGTTGGTAGCAAGGATAAATTTGCATTACGATTTTTGTTTAATTATACCCTAATGTGTATTAATACAAAGTTTCATGATAATAGCATACATCCTTCACAGAAAAAAAACTTCAACCTAAGGGTAAACTTCATGGAATTCTTTGCCCGAAAATGTAAAAAATCTAAAGAACCATTATAAGTCTTATATTATTTAAAAATCTCCTTATTATTATGTTGGAAACAGATTTAGTCAGATATTGCACTGCAGACTACGCATGGGGTGTAGCAGTCTTAACTTTGATTTACATAGGAAAAACATTATTAACTCCCCTAACTGTGTCTGTGGATTGGTCGAGATTAGTAACCATTATTTATTTATATGTCCTCGTTATACTGAATTGAGAGAGCGCTAAATAGTTCCTCTAAACCGGTTTACTCCCCTATCCGTATAAGTACTACTTTTTGGCTCACAAGACCTTACTACAATCAAAACAAGGAAATTTTTCTAGCAGTCCAGAAATTTATTATAAGTAGCAAAAGATTCACATCTTAGATTCACTCATCCTCTTTTTACTTTTTGTACTCATATACCTGGCACATATAGTAATTCTGTTCTCTACTCTTCGGGTTAATTCATGAAAGAAACGACTACATTTAAGGGAGACAAATTCATATAAGTTTTTCTAAACTTGTTTTCGAATCCCATTAATTAATTGATTTTGTAATATGTGTGTGTATTTATATATTTGTGCTCTGTATTATTTGTAACAATTAATTAATAACATATGTTTACACTAAGGGTAAACCTCATACTACCCCCCTTTCTCCATGATCAGTGAAGCATGAAGTTGGCAGCAGGGATACATTTTCATTATTATTTTTTTTAATAGGGTCTGTAAGTCTCTTTCAAAGTCCGGAACTCTTAACATATAATGCACTAAAACCGTCATCCGACTTTCTCACTTCTGGGACAAACTTCACTGGACGTTGCATAGAAAATGCGTTATTTTGATTAATTTCAGTCTAGGTTAAGATTATAAAGTGTTTGATTCTTCAAGGATAAAATATTCTGGTTCAAAGAAAACGAATCCCACTCTTAATTTGAGCTGTGAACCAAAAATCCAACAATTTCTCATAGTACTACATAGGCACAATGTACTGACGAGACTTACATAGCCTATTATACCCTAATGTGTATTTATACAAAGTTTCATGATAATAGCATACATCCTTCAAAGAAAATAAACTTCAACCTTTTGGTAAACCTCATACTACCCCTGTTTTTTCCATGATCAGTGAAGCATGAAGTTGGTAGCCGGGATAAATTTTCATTATGATTTTTGTTTAATTATACCCTAATGTGTATTTATATAAAGTTTCATGATAATAGCATACATCCTTCAAAGAAAAAAACTTCAACCTAAGGGTAAACCAGTGGCGGATCCAGACTTTCTGCTAAGG
>MJUU01016186.1:77590-94340 GCA_002080025.1 Modiolus philippinarum | reverse complement strand
GTCTTACCTGATATGAAAGTTAAGAGTTCACTAATGATTTCAGCAAATGAGATCGACAAACACACTGACCTGTACAATCAGTTGCTAGACAGTCACACGTAGAACATTGCAACCTAAAGAATATTTCAACATTAAAAATGCAGGATTGTAATATAGATATGATACATGTATGTGGCCTTATAAGTTCCAAAACAGACCTCCCTTTTTCCAAATGTGCTTTATAATATGCAGCACTGGGGTCAATATATTATGGGACATGACACTAGTTATCTATATCAATTGAACCTGTGACCATGGTGAAAGGTCAGATAACTTTCCACCAAAGATATCTTTATTTAATGACAAAGCAAATTTCTTTTAGGGTTGTCCAATCTCAGTCATACAACCTTTTCCTGAAAAATTAATATTTGTGTGTGTATCTTGTGTATTTTTGTAAGAGATCAACTTTTTGAACTTAAGTGAAGAAAATATGAAACTAAAGAACTAATGGTCATTTCCACATGAAGTTCAAGCTAAATTAGTTTTTATCAGAGTGAATAAAATATTTGACAATATTCTCCTTGGTACTTATTGTGAAATATTCTTTGAAGTTGGATTCAAACATACTCACACTAGAAGGAATACCTGCTGACTTTCAAAAAATAAAGGGCTACGCCGAGCGCAGCATGATACGACCTCAGCATGTCGAATACTGAAATTTGAACAAGTGTAATTCAAAATGAGTTCGGACACAGTAAAGAGCTTGATACAGTAATAAAATGGACACAATAAAGAGCTTGAATCAGTTGCATTTTTGGCCACTTTGGCCCCTCTAGCTCGGAAAGGGGAAAAGCTATGCCAAATTTGTTGACTTACTACTGAAAGCTAATATCAAGAAGAATCCAAAGAAAAAAATCTGATAGAAATCTGATGAATAATAAGGATTTCACATATTTCAAAAATTTGCAATTTTGGCCCCTTTGACCCCTTACAGCTCGGAAACGGTAAGAGCTACGCAAAATCCATTGACATAATACTGAAAGCTTATATCAAGAGGAATTCAAAGAAAAAAATCCCATCGAAATCCTATGAAAAATAAAGATTTCACAAATTTAGAAAATTTGTAATTTTGGCCCCTTTGACCCCTTGTAGCTCGGAAACGGTAAGAGCTATGCTAAATCTGTTGTCATACTACTGAAAGCTTATATCAAGAGGAATTCAAAGAAAAAAATCCCATCGAAATCCGATAAAAATAAAAATTTCAGGTAATCCACGAAATTGCAATTTTGCCCCGTTCGGCCCCTCATAGCTTGGAAACAAAACAAGTTACAAAAAAAAAATAATAGTTGAGCGCTATATTAATTTTTCATAAGGAATCTAATAAAAAAACTGGATCAAAATCGGACAAAATATGAAAAAAATAGATTTTTGAGATTTTCCCCTTTTGGAACCCATTTATCTCATTAACGGTACATGTGACATGAAATCCGTTGGCATATCACTGATTAGAAATTTCCTTAGAAACACACTGAAAGAAACCCCATCAAAATCCGATGAATAATAAATATTCTACAGCCCAATATATGAAAACACCTAATTTGGCCCTTTTTGGCCTTTTAAAAAAATGGATGGGGCCACAATACCCAAAACCATTCCCAACCTTCCTTTTGTGACAAGGAACATTATGATAAAATTTCATAAGGATTGATCAACTAGAACTGAAGTTATCGCACGGAAACGAAGAGTCTACAGATGCTGACTCCGCCGCCGGTATCATACCAATATACAACCTAAAAAAATTTTTTGCGGTCGTATAAAAATGCTAAGATGCCCATGTCGTTCTGGTTTTGGCAAATACCAGGTAGGGGTGGGGGTATTGGGGGTGGAGTTATATTTCCTTTTCTTGTTGTTATTCTCTGACTTTGAATCCCAAAAAAGATTAGGATAACAGGAATGAAAGGGTATGGAGTAATGCATATGAGACATGGAAAGTCTCTACAAACTTGTAGAAAAGGCAAGGAATATATTAAAATACCACTTTTATTCTTCTTCTTCTTGAAGTCACCATGAGGCCTTTAACAATGAGCTTTGCTAATACCTCATAGAACATTCAAAATGGCCTGTAACACCTGTTTCAGCAGAATTCTTTGCTATATAGAATAAGCAACATTGAAATATAAAAAGAATATACATTTTGTAAAAATAATGTCATAAAGCTACATTTCTCACTGAATCCATTAAATAAACTAGAGTAATTACTGTCGGAAACGACAGTGATCCCCACACTCCCTGTTTGACACAGAAAACAGTTACAGACCCTGCCAGTTTGGCATAATTTTCCTTCGCATTTTGAAAAGATAGTCACTATTTTTACTAAAAGCAAGGACATATATTTAGAAGGATAGGAAACTCGTACACAATCCATATTGCAATATAAAACTAATAGCGAGGCGTTTGATATGCATTCACTTTTGAGCTATCTACTTAAAAAGTTGTATATGGATTTTAATAAAGTTATACTTTCCAGAAAGCTGAATGATTTTACATCCATAGAGTAAATTTCATTACATAACAGCAAGTAGTTTCTTCAATACACATGGATAAAATCTGTAATCAAAACATTTTTGTTGATCTTTTTTCCACTTCCAGTTTTCATCGGTAAAAATGCACAACGATTTTGAACTAAAGGCTTTAAAAGTAATGCACAAAATTTCACAAATTTAATATTTTCCTGAAGTTTAACATCTACTGTACTCGCAGAACAATTTTTGTGACTAGTTATCATTATTATATTTCCGTTGTTTTGAGGCTCCCAAAGTGAGAAAATCTCAAGCCTTGCGATATATTTCCAGATTATCACGAGATGCTTATCCTTCTAAATATAAGTCCTTGCTAAGAGGAATTCAAAAATACATGGTTGTTATGCAGAATTCCAAAAAATAGTCTTTGAGATTTTCAGGAATCTTATTAAACTTGGAATCAAATATTTGGAAATGCAATTGGTGAAAATGATTGCCCTAATCCAAACAAATCCTAACAGTATGGTTGCTAGGTAGAATTCTAAAAAATAAGTGGTCCTTGACACTTTCAGGAAATTTACCAAATTTGGAATCAATTATTTTGGAAATCCAATTGCCTAATAGAGACAAATCCTAACAGTATGGTTGCTAGGTAGAATTCCCCCAAAAAAGTGGTCTTTGAGACTTTCAGGAAATTTACCAAATTTAGAATCAATTATTTTGGAAATCCAATTAGAGAAAATGATTCCCCTATTAGAGACAAATCCTAACAGTATGGTTGCTAGGTAGAATTCCAAAAAATAAGTGGTCTTTGACAATTTCAGGAAATTTACCAAATTTTGAATAAATTATTTTGGAAATCCAATTAGAGAAAATGATTGCCCTAATAGAAACAAATCCTAACAGTATGGTTGCTAGGTAGAATTCCAAAAAGTAAGTGGTCTTTGAGGCTTTCAGGAAATTTACCAAAATTGACCCATTTCCAGTTTTACATGATTTATCTCCCCTCTCACTTCCGGTTTCAAAACTGCGGCTATCGTGAAGAAAGTAATAAAGGAGGATATTCATAGTGTTTTATTTTTCTGCCTTTATTCATTTCGCTGTTATAATAAATATGTAAAAATATTTTACACATTTCTCTTTTGTTTTTGTGTTTTAATTAAAAAAGTCTATTTATATTGTCCATTTATTAAAATTTTATGACTTTAGTTTAGCTATATACTGTTAGTTTCTGCTGTTGAAACGAAAATTTTCTTCCTGTTACACAACTTTGATTGACATCACATATAATTATATTACACGTATGAGATAGTTGTTACCAGTGGCCACAGGTGACTTCTTACAGGTGGGTGTTACAGGTAATCTTGTTAATTAGAACAATCAACAAGACACGATACAGACCTTTGTTTAATTACCGACAGTGACATAACAATCTGTTACCGCAAGTAAAGGACATGCTTATTTTTACGAAATTTCTTTGCAACATTTTCTATCTCGTTTATTTTTATTTTGCATATGAAAACTTTTTTATTCACATGCAGACCCCGTGCAGAATGTTTCACCATGAACGAAATCAAGATTAGACATGAAAAAAATGTGCATTTTTTTCTTTTTCTTTGTGTATTTCCTGAAATGAAAATAATTTTTATTGCAGTCTGCAACTATAACAAAAGCAGTCCAGTTTAAAAAAAAAAGTAGCTTTCAAAAATTGAAACACTCTGGAAACGGCTCAAACAATCACATACATAAGGCTTTCCACAGAATAACTTGTAGCTTTACAAAAAGAAGAAATCTATGCTTTTAACCATTTGTTTTCGTTTTAGAACAATTTTACTGACACCCATTGCATTTTCTTTTCATTAATATTTCATTGATATTTGCCACTTCAGAGTCGTCCTGCACTTATTCTGATGGTAAATCTCCACAACAGAGTTTCAGCAGAAATGTCTAAAGTAACATTAACCCAATTATTTGGCTTATATTTTTTCAATCATGCCATTCGGCCACATGACCAAAGTTAAACATTTGTTGTTTGTATCAATGCAATTTAGTGATTCACTGTCATACAAAGTTTCGAACCCATTCATATTCAAGCAGTTTTAGAAGGCTATAGGGCTTTTTCTTTTGACCTAGACATTATTGTGTTGTGTATTGCTGGTTCGCGACCATGGGGGAAATGTCTTTTGTATATATATCTTGTTGAAATCATTCACATGTTATGGTCATATTATGAAAAACAGTGCTAAAACTTTTCTGCAATCAAGGAGTTGTAAAAAATGTTGCTAAATTCTGCTTTCAGTCATGCTTGTGTAGTGCAACTACTGCGCCTCTGCATGTCTTGCAGTTGCAGTTACAACGAAATAATTTGTGGTCTTACATGTGAGATGTTGAAATAAATCGTTTTCGTCGTATAAAATCGATAATTTACATTTTCATTTTAAATATTCAACATTTTACAATCAAACACCAAACATTATAGAATTATTTCATGTAACTGCCCCAAGTTCTGTGCATTTAAGGGGTAATTTTAATTATTTCATAAAATACATTTCAGTTTGAATAAACATCGCAAAAATGTTAATCTGACCCCCTGCTATGTGTACACGTGTCGGAAGGTGCTCAGGTAAGTTTGTCAGGTCACCTGTGCTGTTTAATACGATTAAAACAAGTGCCGATTTTCAGTTACACAAATAGAAGAAACTGTGGCTAAAAGCCGCAGTTTTGTAGTTTGATGATCGTCCACCAGGTGGCGCTTTAGTAATTGGAAAGTCGTCAATTGTAATCAAATATTTTTGAAATCCAATTTGTGAAAATGATTGACCTTCTCAAAACAAATGCTAAAAGTAAGGTTGCTAGGTAAAATTCTAAAAAGTAAGTGGTCTTTGAGACTGTCAAGATATTTACCAAAATTGGAATCACATTTTTGAATTCTAAGTTTTCAGAATTTTTACTTTTTCCAAATACCGGTACTTGCCAAAATATAAGATTATACAGTAGAACTTCGATGGCTCGAACTGCAATAACTAGAACACCATGGATGCCTCGAACCCTTTTTGTGGTCCCTGTTTTCAAGTTGGAACATAGTTCGACCTTGATATCTCGAACACCCTGTTGGCTCGAACTGTTTTCAACAGTACTGGGGGTGTCTGAGCCATCGAAGTTCGACTGTATATCCCAAAATGTCCCAAAATATCAGTCTTTGACGTTTTCAGGAAATTTACCAAAGTTGGAACAGGAATCAAAATTCCTAAAGCTTATTGTGCATCTACAGACTAAACGAAACAATTCTACAACAAAATCAAATCCAGCAATCCAAAAATGTAGGAGGAGTTTGCGTTGCATGCCATATGTGTCACAATCCACATTTTGCTGTCTTTGTCAAATCGACATCTTGGGGCCTCTTGTTTGCATCAAGATAAATATCAAAAATCCGAAAGCTTATTGCGCATCTACAGACCATATGCAACAATTCTACAACAAAATTAAAACCCTAAATCCAAAAATGTAGGAGGAGTTTGCGTCGCATGCCACATGTGTCAAAATGGACATTTTGGGGCCTCTTGTTTGCACCAAGACCAATATAAAAAATCTGCAAGCTTATTGTGCATCTGCAGCATATATGCAACAGGACTGTAACAAAATTAAAACCCTAAATCCAAAAATATAGGAGGAGTTCGCATCGCAAGGATTTGTGATGGATGGATGGACAGACAGACGGACAACGATAATATCCCCGAACTTTCATTCGAAAGTGCTGGGATGATATTTTCCATTAAATTGTACATCATTATAAATATACTGTACTATAAGTTCTGGTTTACTAGTATTAAAATTAGTATCTTTGCCCATGCAGAAAAAAAGGAGGGCTGTGTCGGTGTTTATAACAGAGAGACTTTTGTATTATGAAATAGGGGACCATTAAAATGAATATTTGGAATTTATTGATATCTATTGATAATATTGGTAAAACAAACTTTTGGCTTTTTTTACTATTCGGATCCTGGCCTTTTAAATATTCAATATATAGTATACATTTTGACACGACCTCATTATGACTGTGGTGTAGGAAATAGCTCGGTATACGGAGCCTTTTCTACAGTTTTATTCACTTGAGATCAATTATCTGAATGCAAATATTTTAAGAGGTATGTTTTTAATTATGATTTGAAGTGATTTGTTCATGTTTAGATCGTTATTACTACAAATATTCATACACAACCAGGTATCCTTTGTATGGTCAACATGTACTTGTATGTAAATTTTGTTTATAGGTAATAGCTGTCCGATCACATGTGTTCATAATTAGGTCAAAGTTCCAATGATGTATATTTTTAGAATTTTATTATTTATCAAACGTTATATTTAGATTTACCCTCGACGATTTAGGTAACTCTTATAACATATATTTGAACCCGGTATGTGATATATGATAATAATGGTGTTATGTCAAATAAAATCTATCAATTTAGGGTTCTTCATTGTAGTTTGCATTGATTTGAGAGTGTTACATGACATAAGTTTGGAAGAATCCCTTCGAGATCTTTACAAGGAACTATGAATAAAAAGACCGAATAGCTTGATATGGCATTATAGCCATATCTTTTCTTGTCGATTCTAAGTGTTGATCATCAATAAATAAGATAAATATAGACATGATAGATTACACCACAAGATCCCGTTCATTACCATATTTTATCCACTAGAGATAGTTAAATTTTAAAATTTTAATTGCGAGGCTTGCCGAGCATTTTAAAATTTTAAAATTTAACTATCGAGAGTGGATAAAATATGGTAATAAATGGGATAAAGTGGTGTAATCTTTTTCTCTAATGATCAATGATAAACACCGAGAATTGTATCCCGAATAGATTGGCGGGAAATAGCACGGGGCTTTATTCAATATACGTTGAATAAAGAAAATTTATCTAACGGGTCAAAACAGGTTTAAACTTGACATATCATTAGAGAAATAAGAATGCATCATCATGAAAGTGATATTATTTTTCTTCAATGACTATTGTGCAATCCAGCGATGTCATTGCAAATACATTATATATACATACTGCTTGTTGGTTTGATTACATAATGAAAACATTATATATGCTACAGTTTTATGTTTTTGTAAGTAATTTGTACATGAAGCTGCATATCACTTGCTTCCTTGCCATTCTTCAATCGGATTGGATGGTAAAGTATCCATTACATGATACATTTCATGAAACATGTTATCTTTGTAATATCTTCCATTTTTTACAATACGTCAAATTATTATAACAGTTTTAATCAATTATATAAAATTGTTTTTGAAATAGGACACATAATAATTTGAGGATTATTTTTGGAATTCTGAAACGCAACAATGAAATTGATCATCAGATGAACACTACACTGTATCAGGTTGCAAATACGGACTAACTTGTTTGTTTCACGTAAGTGCATTTCTGACTCAATTTAAACATATATTTGCAAATTTTAATACAAGTTGTTGGAGATACAGATATTTAAGTTTACTAGATATCAAAATAAACCAGGTAAATGTTTACATATCTAATGATAAACCACAACACACAAGATCGATACGCCAGCCATGTTGATGTTTCATGGTTTATCTAAAACGAAAATACATTAAAGAAAATTTTGATGTTAATCATTTAAAGTAGGGTTTTAATTTGTTGTCATGTAGTGCCATACCCTAGTTTATAATGTTAACATTTTGATCAAAAGTGGTAACAGAACATTCATGACATTGGAATAATATATTTCAGAACATGCCCCCCTTTCTTGCCAGTTGTCAAATTCAACCTGCATATAGTCACGTTTACCTATCATCCTACAATACATCAAACATGCAGCCAATACAAAATGTAGATTAAAGTGGGGTTTCAGAAGGTGGGGAAGTTTGGATGCTTTTAAATGACAGGTACCCTAATGAGGGTCTCTATGGGGTCCCTTTCCCAAAATACTGTCAAATTTTCTTCACTTTCCTGTTTCCCTGAGCAGGATAATATTTTACAAAGACTTAAAGAGGCCATCTTTTACTGTTTCACTGTCTCTTTTTTTCAGTGGTTCCCGCTTCACACTCGACATCCTTTCCCATTTTCATGTGCTCTTTTTTTCTACGATCTTGTTTCCCGCTTACTTAAAAAGGCCAATCCCGCTTCAGGCTTATACCCATTGAGACCCACTTTAATATAAAAGAATTTATAAATTATTGTGTGGCCTGCATTCATACAGTGGGGACATATAGGATCACTATCCGTCATCGTCTTGCGTCCCTCTTCTGGTGTCGGCGTCACAAAAAATTTCTGTCACATTTTTCTCGGGATATATATTTCCCAGCCTTCTGCAATTTGGCTTGGAGTATCAGTATGGTGACCTATACTGTGTAACAAAGTTTTGGATCTCTCGTATGCTTGACTTTCTGTTTTACAGAACTTAGAATATTTTTTGCGTCTTGAAAATTTTTGTCACATTTTTCTCAGGAACCACATGTCCCAGCCTTCTGCAATTTGACATGGAGTATCAGTATGGTGACCTATACTGTGTAATAGAGTTATGGATCTCTTGCATGCCCACTTCCTGTTTGACGGTACTTAGAATATTTTTTGCTTATCAGAGTCACAAAAAAATTAATTCTGGCACATTTTTCTCAGGAACCACATATCCCAGCTTTCTGAAATTAAGCATGGAGTGTCAGTATGAGGACCTATACTATGTAAAAGAGTTTTTGATCTCTCACAATTGCAAGCTCACTTCCTGTTTGATGGAACTTAGAATATTTTTTCGAGTCTTGAAAATTTCTGTCATGTTTTTCTCAGGAACCACATATTCCTGCCTTCTGCAATTGGGCATGGAGTATCAGTATGGGGACCTATACTGTGTAAAAGGGTCTAGGATCTCTCTGTTTGACGAATCTTAAAAATATCTTTGCATTATTATGCAGGCGACACATGTCTTTCCTGGAAGACTTATAGTGCAGTGACTGGGTTTTATAAAGACGCTTATTTTAGGAGTTTAATGGACCAGCATACCTCATGGCTAGAAACAATATTTTTGAAAGACAATAGTCTAAAGTATATTTTTTGCCCTGTCGTAAACCAATCCTACGGTGCAGTTTTCCGGAAATTGACTGAAAACGAGAAATTTTGATTTTTGCCAAATTTTGATGGAACATTAACAAAGTCTGATCACTTAAATACGTTTCAATGATTGTTAAACTTAATAAATATATTAGAAAACAAAACATGTCTATGTTAGCAATGATATCACAAAAGAAAAACTTATTTTGAAAACCTAGAAGTTGAGGAAATTTTTTGTTTTAAGGGGGGATGTCTCTACCTGCTGTCGAATGTTGTGGAATAAGTTTTTCAAGAAATTTTCGTTGGTTTTTGTATCAATTCAATGGATTTATCAATTATCCAAACGTTTTCATTGGTCAAATATAAATCTATCGCATTTTTCCTATTTTTGAGGTATTAACAAAAACCAACTAGACAAGATGTAAACAATCTTAATATTTCGCGGGAAAACATTTTCTGTGCTCTCTTAAATATTGATGAATAGATTATTATAAGAAAAAGAAACCACTAGGTACTACAAAAACCAGAAAAAGAAATAGCAACTTCCACTTCCGGTCACGTGACAGATGATTTAATATGGTTACAAAAAATACAAATGTTTTGCGGAAAAGTTTAACAAATTGGGGAAAGAAAATGCACCAAAAACTTTCAAAAAATTATAATGAATGAACACATTGTTGCAGTTATCATTCAGATGACAGAAAAACGAAAAATAAAACTGTAACAAGAGATAGAACAAAAGCATGTTCGGTACAAGATAAAACACTGATTGATGTTTATTTGAAATAAAACTGAAATTGCGTTCTTCCAGATGTTTTCAGTTTAAGACAGCCCATAGAAGACGGGGTCGTGTGAAGCTGTCTTACACGGGTAATTGTCCAATCGGAAGTTGCAATTTGTTCGACGTCACAATTGTTACCACAATAAACAGTCAATGGATGATTTGACGTCACAATTGAGCTCGCCGAGAACTCCACCAGAAATGGCAAGATTTACTTTCTTTCGGGTTGGTTGTTGTATTTTACGGAAGAAAAAAGTTCTTTTATTCCACCAAAATTAAAGATCGGGATATCTTCCACTCGTGTTAGAAAAGATTCGTCTTTTACCCTCGTTTCACTCAGGAAAAGACGGAATTTCTCACACTCGTAGAAGATATCCCTTATCTTTAATATAGTCTTGTATAAGAACCTATTATTCTTCTTCATTTTTCGTCTTCCTTTAATTTTTTTGTTTCTGTGTTTTCGTTTGCCAATACACATGTATATTAATTATACCCAAACCACATGTACCCAACCACGACTCTATGGTTTCTAGGGAAGAAGATTCCTACCGTCGGGTTCCTCAAGAAAGGAAGAAGCATTTCTTTTATTTCATTTTTTCAAATATTTTCTTACACCAACTTGTCCGTGATTTCATCCTTCTTCATAAGAATTCCGATCGTATCAATAAGCAACTACCGTAACCTCTAGAAAGATTGTATAAATGCATTTATAGTTGTATACGTTTTCTTGTATTTGCCATTCTCTATTGTTCCTTGGGCATTATGAATGTTACACAATTTTTAGTGTCAGCAGTTCTTAATTTTTGCCATAAATGTATGGACTCATAAAATATTAAGCTTTTAGTGACATATTCAATCCCAAGAAAGTTGTGAATTTCTTGCCATGGATACCACACATTCGATTTATGTATTCGTTGACACAATTTTGTTACTTACAAAATTCTTGCATGCTAGAACTGGTAATAGCATGTATAATTTCAGTAAAATGAAATGGCGATAGGTAGAGGTTGAAATGATGGAAAAAAACAGTTCTTTGGCAAATATATATATTTTTTTTTCATTGTGTTTTGTCTCAAATCGTCTTTTTTATGCATATACCGCTTCAGTTATGATAAAAGTATGAAGGATTTTGTTCTTACAATTTTCATTACTTATAACTACCATAGGCTATTGTTAAGTTTGTCCAGTCTAAAACCCACGATTAACTTTGAAATGCCTGTACTAAGTCAGGACCATTGCGATGGTTTTGTTCCTTAGATTTCGGCTCTTGACAATTGTGATCGGTAAATTTTTTATGACCATTGGCGGATCCAAGGGGACCCCTCATGTTTAGACAATCATGTATTTTTTAAATAAATATCTTGATGTTTTATAAAAAAAAATACCCACAAATTTTCGCGCCTCGCTCCGCTCTGCTAAATTTCCATTCACTTCTAAATTGCCCCCCTTTCAAGTTCCCTCACTTCTAAATTGCCCCCCTTTTCAAGTTCCCTAAATCCGCGCCTGTATTACCCTCATTTTTTATAGTCTAAGGAATTTCTACTATATATATATATAGTCAGCTCGGTGTCTTAAAATAAAATAAGAATAAAGAGTATTTGCCAGTTTTGTTGCATTTTGAGAAGTAGAAGTTAAAGCAACCATATAATGGCCCTACAGACGGACTGACAAGAAACAAAAAGATGAATATTGAGTATTTGGGTGTCAGTCCTGCAGGTGCAGTCCACTGGGAATTGTTTCAAAAACGTTGTCTGATTTTACTGTCGTCAAAACATCGCCTTTGCTATTTGTAATAATTTTTCATGCGAGGGGCTCATAATCAAGCAGTCACAAAACAGTCATTTAAAGAATGAATTTCCTTGAAAATATCTAAAAAATATCATTTAATGTTACATTTTAAAATTAAAAGTGCGTTTGAGACATCTAATCTTTTTTGCCGGGGTATTTGGGAAAATCAACACCCCAAACTTTTTTTCCAGAATCATAGAGGGAGTGAAAAGTAACAGCCGTTTTTTAATTCAAATACTTCCAATATTAGTCTGATGGCGCTATTATTTTCTAGGGTATGCTTCCTATGTCAATTATGCAAAAGGATAAGTTAAAATATTTTAAAATGTGTCTGCTGTTCCCTTTTTTGCAAAAGTGTGGCTTTTTCCGCTGATTTTCAGTCTTGACCTTTAACCTCAATTTTCTAAATTCTGCACCACTTCTGCCTTTTACGACAGGGCAAAATAAACGCACCATAACTTCCTATACACTATATATAAAAATCAGCCATGAGGTATGCTGGTCCATTAAAGTTGAAACTTCTGGGTTCTTGTCACTGTACTATTACTACTAAGTTTAAGTCTGTAAGTTGCAAGAAATGAATGAAGATAATGAATTTCATTATAAAAACTTGCTTTTAAAAGGAACACAATTTTAACAGTTACCTTATGTCCAAAGGACAAATCCAACATTGATTGACAGCTGTGTACATTTTGTGCATATTTTCAAGGGAGGGGAGGAGGAGTTTAAATCCCGAATTCGCAGACCAAAGAACATGAAATCCTGAATTCCCGGTCATAAAATGACCTTTTCCAGAATTCCTGAATACTCCAGAAAGTAAACTTATCTCCCTAGTGGAGCTACATTTTTAATTCGCCTCAGCGCAGTTGAGGAGGACTATTGGAGTACCCCCGGCGTCCGTGTCTACGTCCACGTCTGCGTCCTCGTCCACATTTAGGTATATATCTTGGTAACTATGAAGTGTAGGATCATCAAACTTTGTATACAGATGCATCTTGGGCTATCTCACAGCCTCCAAGAAAATTAGGTCACTTTGACCTATATTTTCTGCTTGAACGACTTACATTCAAGTTTACGTCCCGAGTTCAGATCTCAGTCACTATACATGGTAGGATCATGTAACCTTGCATATGCATGCAACACTGATGGTAGGTCAGCATCCAGGCAAAATTAGGTCACTTTGACCTATATTTTCCACCTGAACGACTTACATTTCAATTTACGTCCGAGTTCAGATCTCAGTCACTATACATGGTAGGATCATTTAACCTTGCATATGCATGCAACACTGATGGTAGGTCAGCATCCAGGCAAAATTAGGTCACTTTGACCTATATTTTCCACTTGAACAACTTACATTGCAGTTTACGTCCAAGTTCAGATCTCGGTTACTATATATGGTAGGGTCATGTAACCTTCCATATGCATGCATCTCTGATGGTAGGTCAGCATCCAGGCAAAATTAGGTCACTTTGACCTATATTTTCTGCTTGATCGACTTACATTCAAGTCTACGTCCGAGTTCAGATCTCAGTCACTATACATGGTAGGATCATGTAACCTTGCATATGCATGCATCACTGATGGTAGGTCAGCATCCAGGCAAAATTAAGTCACTTTGACCTATATTTTCCACTTGAACGACTTACATTCAAGTTTACGTCCGAGTTCAGATCTCGGGCACTATACATGGTTGGATCATGTAACCTTGCATACATTGTATGCATGCATCTCTGATGGTAGGTCAGCATCCAGGCAAAATTAGGTCACTTTGACCTATATTTTNTAAACTTGAATGTAAGTCGTTCAAGCGGAAAATATAGGTAAAAGTGACCTAATTTTGCCTGGATGCTGACCTACCATCAGAGATGCATGCATATGCAAGGTTACATGATCCTACCATGTATAGTGACTGAGATCTGAAATCGGATGTAAACTTGAATGTAAGTCTTTCAAGCGGAAAATATAGGTCAAAGCGACCTAATTTTGCCTGGATGCTGACCTTCCATCAGAGATGCATGCATATGCAAGGTTACATGATCCTACCATGTATAGTGACTGAGATCTGAACATGGACGTAAACTTGAATGTAAGTCATTCAAGCGGAAAATATAGGTCAGAGAGACCCAATTTTCTTGGAGGCTGTGAGATAGCCCAAGATGCACCTGCATACAAAGTTTGATGATCCTACCATGCATAGTTGCAGAGACATATGCCCAAATGCGGACGCGGACGTAGACACGGACGCCACGGGTACTCCAATAGTCCCCCTCAACTTCGTTGAGGCGAACTAAAAATAGCCCATCTGTACATGGTCTAAAGAACCATTATAAGTCTAATATTATTTAAAAATCTCCTTATAATTATGTTGGAAACAGATTTAGTCAGATATTGCACTGCAGACTACGCATGGGGTGTAGCAGTCTTAACTTTGATTTACATAGGAAAAACATTATTAACTCCCCTAACTGTGTCTGTGGATTGGTCGAGATTAGTAACCATTATTTATTTATATATGTCCTCGTTATACTGAATTGAGAGAGCGCTAAATAGTTCCTCTAAACCGGTTTACTCCCCTATCCGTATAAGTACTACTTTTTGGCTCACAAGACCTTACTACAATCAAAACAAGGAAATTTTTCTAGCAGTCCAGAAATTTATTATAAGTAGCAAAAGATTCACATCTTAGATTTACTCGTCCTCTTTTTACTTTTTGTACTCATATACCTGGCACATATAGTAATTCTGTTCTCTACTCTTCGGGTTAATTCATGAAAGAAATGACTGCATTTACTGTGCTTATCCAATATGCTTTTCCCTCTTTCAATTGGTATTGTGCTACCAATCTACCAAATTGGTAACACAATTGAAGAGAAAGAAGTGAATGATTGCTGAACCAATCTTACAATTTTACAACTCAATTGTTGCTATCAAACTGTAAAACTGGTTGAACAATTTGGAAAATTGATACTCACCTCTGGATATCTTCTAACACTTTATTATTGATTTATAAAAGAAAACTCTTTATGTACTGCGTAAACCTTTTCTTACTTTGAGACATTTCTTATTTTCAATTTTGCAAATATACTACATCAGTTTTTATTATTTCTAATAAGAACGTAAATATAATCTTGTGACATCTTATCTGGCACATTTTTATATTTTTTATCAAAATTTCTATTATGATGATCGTTTTTTGGGCAAAAATGTGAAACGCCATATTTTTTTAGGGGAGATAATTATACCACATTTATGATCTCCCTTGGTAATTTTTTGAATTTTCAATTTCCACCAAAAAAATGATGCAAACGAATTACTATTTTAATGAAAATATACCATACAATCCAAAAATTTATTTGTACACTGAAAAGAGACAGAACAACCAAAAGATTGGCATTTTCAACATTTTTTATGAATTTCTTAAAAAATGAATTGCCCTAAAAAAATAAATCATTTGATTATTTAAAACACAAAATAAAACCCCAAAGTGATAAAAAGTAAAGAAGAATTCCTGTGGTAAGTATCAACTTTTCAAATTGTTAAACCAATTTTACAGTTTGATAGCAACTATTGAGTTGTAAAACTGTAAGATTGGTTCAACAATCTTATACTTCTTTCTCTTCAATTGTATTACCAATTTGGAAGATTGGTAGCACAATACCAATTGAAAGAGGTAAAAGCATTTTGGATAAGCACAGTAACAGGTTGGGGATATTCCCAATTGGGATAATATATCCCAATTGGGATAAACAGATATATCCCAATTGGGATAATTGGTTAGGTTTTATGAATTAAAATTTCATTTTTAAATGGCGCATAATGAACCACAAAGCATGATAAAATCCATGATTTCAGTCATCAAATGGCATATTGTCATCTTCTGATTGATGCTGCATTTCACCAGCAGAGACATTTTTGAAAACCAAAAATCATACATTTAATTTCTTCAAATTTCCAACTGATCATTATTGTAAATGATTAAATTATGAAAACAGAGGAAAAGGGAAGTCGGTGAAAACGTATTGGAAAATTGCTTAAGTTTTGTTTGTTGAAATATTCAAAGTCGTTGTAGATTCAAAAACCATGCTAAAATCCTACATCTATGTCATTTTTTTCCCAAATGGTCAAAGGAGGAAATCCTGGAAGAAATAAAATGTCATGTTCATTTGGCTTTTTCTCCATACTTCATTTATTTAATAGCCAAAAACGATTTTGATTACACTTTCACAGTATGTTTTATGCGGTTGTAAATATAATTTACTTTTAAATAAAGGGCTACGCCGAGCGCAGCATGATACGACCGCAGCATGTCGTCCACTGAAATTTGAAAAAGTGTAATTTAAAGTGAGTATGGACATAGGAAAGAGCTTGACACAATAATTAGATGGACGCAATAAGGAGATTGACCGAGTAATTAGCTGGACACAAACTAGGGAAAATAAAAATTAGCCCTTATGACTCCTTATGATTCCTCTTTGACCCTCTATAGCTCAGAAACGGTAAAAGCTAAGCCCAATCCATTGACATGAGGCTGAAAGCTTATATCAAGAGGAATCAAAAGAAAAAAATCCCATCGAAATGCGATGAAAAATAAAAATTTAAGG
>MJUU01016186.1:54332-72055 GCA_002080025.1 Modiolus philippinarum | reverse complement strand
CCACTTCTAGTTATTGAGAAATGGACTTAAGCAGAAAAACTTAACGTGACCACTAGACCGTGAAATTGAGGTCAAGGTCACATATCGTTATGTCCGTCAGGTAGCACTTGATTAGTACTACCACTGGACCAAATATGATGTTCCTACATCAAAGGGTTTTCAAAATATCCTGCATTTAGTAAAAGTTAACGCCCTCGCCGTCGTCATACTTTGCACGCATATGTCTCAATTTCGCGACTTTCGTCGCGGGCGAGACAAAAAAGTGAAAAACGGCCAATAAATCATACACAGGCCTTTGGATTTTCTTCAAAATTTCAGAGTATGTACAGTACAGAAAGAGTGGTACCGTGACAAATCACTGTGATAGACATGTCCCACTCTGAGAGTGATACTGAATAACTTTTTATCTTTAAGAGATATCTCAATTATTTTTTCTGCATTTTAATTGGTATAATACACTACTCTTAATACAAAAGAGAGTAGGAAATGATCTCAAATAGGAAAAAAGATATTTATAGATCCACTCTCAGAGTGGGACACGTCTATCACAGTGATTTGTCACGGTACCACTCTTTCTGTACTGTAGATCTTGATATGCTGAACATTTTTTTAATTTACACTTCACCTCTATCTGTTACAGTTGTTGAAATAAAAAATAAAAAATGCACAAATTTTGAAAAATTTACGGAAAAAGGGCTATAACTTTCAGACGGGTTTCCAATTTTCTTCAAAATTGCAGAGCAGATAGATCTCGGCATTCTGAACAATTTTACCCCATGTCAGATTTTTGATATCTGCATCGGTTTTTGGGTTTTTGGCTAAAAACTGCAATTTACCCCTAGGTTCTATTTTTAGCACCAGCGGCCATGTTTTTCATCGGATCATAATAAAATGAGGATTATTTGTACAGGACATGTCATAGATGATTACTATAAAGTTTCAAACCAATCCCTCCAGTAGTTTCAGAGGAGAAGATTTTTGAAAGTGAGCTAACGACAGACGGACAGATGGACGACGGACAACGGACGACGGACAACGGATGCAAAGTGATGGCAAAAGCTCTCCCTGGCATAGCCAGATGAGCTAAAAATAGATTTTTGAGATTTTCCCCTTTTGGAACCCATTTATCTCATTAACGGTACATGTGACATGAAATCTGTTGGCATACCACTGATTAGAAATTTCCTTAGGAACACACTGAAAGAAACCCCATCAAAATCCGATGAATAATAAATATTCTACAGCCCAATATATGAAAACACCTAATTTGGCCCTTTTTAAAAAACGGGTGGGGCCACAATACCCAAAACCAATCCCAACCTTCCTTTTGTGACAAGGAACATTATGATAAAATTTTGGCAAATACCAGGTAGGGGTGGGGGTATTAGGGGTGGGGTTATATTTCCTTTTCTTGTTGTTATTCTCTGACTTTGAATCCCAAAAAAGATTAGGATAACAGGAATGAAAGGGTATGGAGTAATGCATATGAGACATGGAAAGTCTCTACAAACTTGTAGAAAAGGCAAGGAATATATTAAAATACCACTTTTATTCTTCTTCTTCTTGAAGTCACCATGAGGCCTTTAACAATGAGCTTTGCTCATACCTCATAGAACATTCAAAATGGCCTGTAATACCTGTTTCAGCAGAATTCTTTGCTATATAGAATAAACAACATTGAAATATAAAAAGAATGTACATTTTGTAAAAATAATGTGATAAAGCTACATTTCTCACTGAATCCATTAAATAAACTAGAGTAATTACTGTCCGAAATGACAGTGATCCCCACACTCCCTGTTTGACACAGAAAACAGTTATAGACCCTGCCAGTTTGGCATAATTAGTGCAGAAAAAAAAGGGAGGGCTGTGTCGGTGTTTATAACAGAGAGACTTTTGTATTATGAAATAGGGGACCATTAAATTGAATATTTGGAATTTATTGATATCTATTGATAATATTAGTAAAACAAACTTTTGGCTTTTTTTACTATTCGGATCCTGGCCTTTTAACTATTCAATATATAGTATACATTTTGACACGACCTCATTACGACTGTGGTGTAGGAAATAGCTCGGTATACGGAGCCTTTTCTACAGTTTTATTCACTTGAGATCAATTATCTGAATGCAAATATTTTAGGAGGTATGTTTTTAATTATGATTTGAAGTGATTTGTTCATGTTTAGATAGTTATTACTACAAATATTCATACACAACCCGGTATCCTTAGTATGGTCAACATGTACTTGTATGTAAATTTTGTTTACAGGTAATAGCTGTCCGATCACATGTGTTCATAATTAGGTCGAAGTGCCAATGATGTACATTTTTAGAATTTTATTATTAATCAAACGTTGTATTTAGATTTACCCTCACAATTTAGGTAACTCTTATAACATATATTTGTATGTGATATATGATAATAATGGTGTTATGTCAAATAAAATCTATCAATTTAGGGTTCTTCATTGTAGTTTGCATTGATTTGAGAGTGTTACATGACATAAGTTTGGAAGAATCTGTGCATATATCCCTTCGAGATCTTTACAAGGAACTATGAATAAAAAGATCGAATAGCTTGATATGGTATTATAGCCATATCTTTTCTTGTCGATTCTAAGTGTTGATCATCAATAAATTAGATAAATAAGAATGCATCATCATGAACATGATGAATGTGATATTATTTTTCTTCAATGGCTATTGTGCAATCCAGCGATGTCATTGCAAAGACATTATATATACATACTGCTTGTTGGTTTGATTACATAATGAAAACATTATATATGCTACAGTTCTATGTTTTTGTAAGTAATTTGTACATGAAGCTGCATATCACTTGCTTCCTTGCCATTCTTCAATCGGATTGGATGGTAAAGTATCCATTACATGGTACATTAAATTTCATGAAACATGTTATCTTTGTAATATCTTCCATTTTTTACAGTACGTCAAATTATTATAACAGTTTTAATCAATTATATAAAATTGTTTTTGAAATAGGACACATAATAATCATGATAATTTGAGGATTATTTTTGGAATTCTGAAATGCAACAATGAATTGATCATCAGATGAACACTACACTGTATCAGGTTGCAAATACGGACTAACTTGTTTGTTTCACGTAAGTGCATTTCTGACTCAATTTAAACATATATTTGCAAATTTTAATGCAAGTTGTTGGAGTTACAGATATTTAAGTTTACTAGATATCAAAATAAACCAGGTAAATGTTTACATATCTAATGATAAACCACAACACAAGATCGATACGCCAGCCATGTTGATGTTTATCTAAAACGAAAATACATTAAAGAAAATTTTGATGTTAATCATTTAAATTAGGGTTTTAATTTGTTGTCATGTAGTGCCATACCCTAGATTTTGATCAAAAGTGGTAACAGAACATTCATGACATTGGAATAATATATTTCAGAATATGCCCCCCCTTTCTTGCCAGTTGTCAAATTCAACCTGCATATAGTCACGTTTACCTACCATCACAATACATCAATACAAAATGTAGATTAAAGTGGGGTTTCGGAAGGTGGGGAAGTTGGGAGCTTTTAAATGACAGTTACCGTAATGAGGGTCTCTATGGGGGTCCCTTTCCCAAAATACTGTCAAATTTTCTTCACTTTCCTGTTTCCCTGAGCAGGATAATATTTTACAAAGACTCTTAAAGAGGCCATCTTTTTTTACTGTTTCACTGTCTCTTTTTTCAGTGGTTCCTGCTTCACACTCGACATCCTTTCCCATTTTCACATGCTCTTTTTTTCTACGATCCTGTTTCCCGCTTACTTAACATGCTTAAAAAGGCCAATCCTGCTTCAGGCTTATATTCATTGAGACCCACTTTAATATAAAAGAATTTATAAATTATTGTGTGGCCTGCGTTCATACAGTGGCGACATATAGGGATCACTACAGGGTTAGAAATTAACTTTTTTCCTCCAGGGGCCAGCTGGGCCCCTAACTTTAAATTTCTAGTGGCCCAGCCCAAATTTTAGGGGCCCAGATTTGAATGTAAAGTGCTGTTTCAATATGATGTATATTCTTTTCAATTGGTTTGTTGTGATTTTTGTGTGAGTATAACTATTGTTAATGGAAGTATAATGAAGATACTCCAGTGGTTTGTGATACATGGAATGAAAAAAAATACAAAGCATTTACTAGTACTAAAACAACCCTGTCTATAAGATGAAGCTATTTAAAAGTGTATTTTAACTCTTTAAAAAAAGAAGTTAGATTCTCAGACTGCTGGCAATGAAACAATATCAGACGAACAATATTTATTCAATTTTATACAAACAATAAATAACCATACAGATGATGATACATGAATAAAATAAAAAGTCAACTAACTCCCCTTTATCGTCTTGGGATTTACGTTTTTGGGGTTCCTTAACCCCACTGATAAAGTTCCACATTTTGAACTAACCCGGATAATCCAGTCGTTATATTCCACTCACTACGATCGCTTCATTAACGCCTGGATGCATACACTATCAAAACGCGTCAATCGGATGTCGTTTATTGCTATGAATTGTGGGAATAAAATCGTCTGAACTTTACGATGTAACATATCAGACACTATATATACAATTATCATTTATTATCAAATACACATTAATATTTGACCAGATCGTGTCGTGTTTGAACATTAGAAATTTATTGTAAATTCACATATTCAACACTTTCTACCTTTTTACTCTTGCTTTAAAACCCTTTCATCGCTTTTTTTTATTTAATAATTATTTTGAAATTTAAGCCAATTTTATATTTTTATGAATAATAATTTTCCACTTCTTAAATAATCATACATTTGTATTAATTTTAACTTGTGGCATTTGCTACTGCGCAATCTCAGTGGACAAAACAATCTGATTGGCTGTCTGAGCTGGACAGCAGCCTGACGCGTTTTTTGCACTAGGTGAGTTCAAGCCCTCGAAGAAGGAGAGAATCGGATACGGAGAGGGATTGAATTATTAGAGTTACATTTTGAACCAAAATAAAATTAATGTTATAATTTCGGAAGCTTAACTGAACGGCGTCTACATTTTTTCCGGTATTTTGAATAAAAATAAAAATCAATCGGGAAATCAGTACATTGTCAGTGGTATCAAGGATCTACTAATATTGTGTTAACACAATATTTTTTTCACACATTTTTACGCAATATATGTTAAATTTTTTGACGGAATTTCAAAATGTCGTCAATTCATAACACTTATTGTACTTTGGTTTTCAGACATATCATGAAAATACATTCGTAACTTTTCGTCCATTACCAAGGTACTGTAGGTGTAGGAAGATGACCGAGTAGTTACGAACTATGCACCAAACGGGTTGGGAGTCACCGCGATGTTATCCAATCGTAATTACGTTTAGAGAACCCGGCACTGTATTCTTTAGAAATATTTACCCAGCTGTTTCAAAATTGTCTAGTCGCCAAATGGGCGAGCAAGACTAGGAAAAACGTTCGCCCAGCCGGAAATCTAGGGGCCACGGGCGACTGGGCGACCGCTAATTTCTTTCCCTGCACTATCCGTCGTCGTTGTGTGGCTTGTGTGCAAACAGTGGCAACATAGGGATCACTATCCGTCGTCTTGCGTCCCTCTTTCGGCGTCGGCGTCACAAAAAATTTCTGTCACATTTTTCTCAGGATATATATATCCCAGCCTTCTGCAATTTGGCTTGGAGTATCAGTATGGTGACCTATACCGTGTAACAAAGTTTTGGATCTCTCGTATGCTTGACTTCCTGTTTTACAGAACTTAGAATATTTTTTGCGTCTTGAAAATTTTTGTCACATTTTTCTCAGGAACCACATATCCCAGCCTTCTGCAATTTGACATGGAGTATCAGTATGGTGACCTATGTGTGATAGAGTTATGGATCTCTTGCATGCTCACTTCCTGTTTGACGGTACTTAGAATATTTTTTGCTTATCAGAGTCACAAAAAAATTAATTCTGGCACATTTTACTCAGGAACCACATATCCCAGCTTTCTGAAATTAAGCATGGAGTGTCAGTATGAGGACCTATACTATGTAAAAGAGTTTTGGATCTCTCACAATTGCAAGCTCACTTCCTGTTTGACGGAACTTAGAATATTTTTTCGAATCTTGAAAATTTCTGTCATGTTTTTCTCAGGAACCACATATTACTGCCTTTTGCAATTTGGCATGGAGTATCAGTATGGGGACCTATACTGTGTAAAAGGGTCTAGGATCTCTCTGTTTGACGGATCTTAAAAATATCTTTAAATTATTATGCAGACGACACATGTCTTTCCTGGAAGACTTACTACTAAGTTTAAGTCTGTAAGTTGCAAGAAATGAATGAAGATAATGAATTTCATTATTAAAACTTGCTTTTAAAAGGAACACATTTTTAACAGTTACCTTATGTCCAAAGGACAAATCCAACATTGATTGACAGCTGTGTACATTTTGTGCATATTTTCTTATTCAGAAATATCAAACACTTTTGAGGGAGGGGAGGAGTAGTTTTAATCCCGAATTCGCAGACCAAAAAACATGAAATCCTGAATTCCCGGTCATAAAATGACCTTTTCCAGAATTCCTGCATACCCCAGAAAGTAAACTTGACTCCCTAGTGGAGTTACATTTTTAGTTCGCCTCAACGCAGTTGAGGAGGACTATTGGAGTACCCCCGGCGTCCGTGTCTACGTCCGCATTTAGGTAACACTAGAGATGTCAAATTATTAATCTCCTACTCATATTATTATTTTTTAATAATTTGAGTAGGAGAATAATACTAACCCCAAAGATTAAGACTGACCCGCCAAGATTAAGAATGACCCACTAAGGTTAATAATGACCCACTGAAATTAAGAGTGACCCACTGAGATTAACATACTTATCCTCTTAGGATGGATAATTTTGCAGTGTCAAATTATTAATCCTGGTGGGTCACTCTTAATTTTAGAGGGTCAATTATCAATCTTGGCGGGTCAGTCTTAATCTTTGTGGGTCAGTATTATTCTCCTATACTCAAATTATTAAAAATTAATAATATGAGTAGGAGATCTCTAGCATGTCTAGTATCTTGGGAACTATGAAGGGTAGGATCATCAAACTTTGTATACAGATGCATCTTAGGCTATCTCACAGCCTCCAAGAAAATTAGGTCTCTTTGACCTATATTTTCCGCTTGAATGACTTACATTCAAGTTTACGTCCTAGTTCAGATCTCAATCACTATACATGGTAGGATCATGTAACCTTGCATATGCATGCATCTCTGATGGTAGGTCAGCATCCAGGCAAAATTAGGTCACTTTGACCTATATTTTCTGCTTGAACGACTTACATTCAAGTTTGCGTCCCCAGTTCAGATCTCAGTCACTATACATGGTAGGATCATGTAACCTTGCATATGCATGCAACACTGATGGTAGGTCAGCATCCAGGCAAAATTAGGTCACTTTGACCTATATTTTCCACTTGAACAACTTACATTGCAGTTTACCTCTGAGTTCAGATCTTGGTTACTATACACGGTAGGATCATGTAACCTTCCATATGTATGCATCTCTGATGGTAGGTCAGCATCCAGGCAAAATAAGTCACTTTGACCTATATTTTCTGCTTGATCGACTTGCATTCAAGTTTACGTCCAAGTTCAGATCTCAGTCACTATACATGGTAGGATCATGTAACCTTGCATATGCATGCATCACTGATGGTAGGTCATGATCAGCATCCAGGCAAAATAAGTCACTTTGACCTATATTTTCCACTTGAATGACTTGCATTCAAGTTTACGTCCGAGTTCAGATCTCGGGCACTATACATGGTAGGATCATGTAATTACCTTGCATATGCATGCATCTCTGATGGTAGGTCAGCATCCAGGCAAAATTAGGTCACTTTGACCTATATGTTCCGCTTGAACGACTTACATTCAAGTTTATGCCGAGTTCAGATCTTGGTCACTATACATGGTAGGATCATGTAACCTTGCATATGCATGCATCTCTGATGGTAGGTCAGCAGCCAGGCAAAATGAGGTCACTTTGGCCTATATTTTCTGCTTGAATGACTTTCATTCAAGTTTAGGTCTGCATTCTGATCTCAGTCACTATACTTGTAAGAATCACGTTACCTTGTATATGCATGCATCTCTGATGGAGGTCAGCATCCAGGCAAAATTAGGTCACTTTGACCTATATTTATGCTTGATTGACTTACATCCAAATTTACTGAAGAACTCAGATCTCAGTCAATGTGCATGTTAGGATAATGTAAACTTGCATATGCATGCATCTCTGACAATGTGCCATAACGAGGCGAACTTTGTAATCGTTGATTACCCATGTTTTGTAAATGTAAACAGTGTAAAAAGACTCACTTCACTCTTCAGTGAGGCCACGGAATGAATAATTCAAGCTAATTATTTACAAAAAAAATTCCATTAACTCAAATCTGATTTCCAGACAGACCAAAGTGCCGTTTCCTTGATCCCTCTTCATTTTAATCTTGAATTCACGGCCAAAAAATGTTCCATTCCCTGGATCCTCTTTCATATTTTCAATCCTGAATTCCCAATCAATTTTTAAGCTAATCCCGAATTCCCATTAAAAAAATCCATGATCCTTGCATCCTGAAAAAAGTCTTCCCTATGCTCACTTATGACTGCTATTGCTGATATGTTGGGAGGATAAAAATTTTCAAAATTTATAACTGATTTTAACTGAAAATATTTGTTTCTAATACTTTTCTATTTCAATAATATCAATAGTACATGTACATTGTAGTAGGGTGGGGAAATTTGGACGTATTGTGAAAAACATATTTTGGACTTCACTAAAACATTATAGCAGAAAATATATTGAGATTTGTAATTTTGACACCATACAAATTGTCATGTTTGATACACTACATTATGAACATGAAAAATTTTTACTAGTATACATGTAGAATTGACATCATGGTTAAACCATTGTAAGAAATAAAAAAAATGATAAATTTTTATGTCATTTGAGATTCAATTCCTATTCAACGATTGTTTAAAGAAAGAAAATACAAGAATATTTACTAAGGTTATCTATCCTTTAATTAAATGTCCAAACTTCCCCTCGTGTGGTCAGGTGTCCTCATGTGTCCAAATACACGTGCTAATCATTTATATGCCATTGAGGAGGAACACTAAACATCCAGTCATACATGTACATTGTATTTAAGAAACTTGACAAAGTATTTCTGATACTGAAAATCCTCTAATCTACATGTATGTATAAATTCCATCATTATTTGGCAATAGAATAGGGTAAACTGGGGAATTGTTCGGATTGCCTATAGCTACATGTTTTTCAGTGATAATACGCTCCAAGACTTGAGTGTTTAACATGATCTGAACATCCCCCACTTTACCCTACATAAAATATGACTCTTAAAAATGTAAAAGAGAATTTGAACTACAAAAAATATACAAAGTGTTTCAATGAGCAAGTTGCATTAGATTTACAACAAATGTAAGATTGTCTCCTTTGAAGAACTGGATCATTTACTTGTAGCAGTGGGTCTAGACCAAATTTTTAAAGCTACTTTTATCATCCTATGTTTATTTTTTACTTACAATTTGTATCTTACTTTGAATTTTAAATTTTTTATTTTTTTTTATGTCACAAACATGACAATGTATTTTTATATTGCTTTGTACAAAATTCAAACTTGTTGGTGTTGAAGTTTATTTTGTGTGCCATCACCTGCAACTGGGTAGAATAAGAAATCATTCAACATGGATTTATATTCTATTTCAGAAAAAGAGAAGCAATTAAATGAGAACTATCTCTTCAAAACCTTCAGGTTTCCAATCTTTAGATCCAGATGATATTGGTAAGCTAATTAATTTATCATGTTTATGCATTTATCTGATATTGTGACCTTTACACTATACAGGTGTAAATGAATTTAGGTTTCATACTAGTCCTAATCTAATTAAAATAAGATCTGTTAACACCCCCCCCCTTTTTGTCATGTGACAACATGACAAAAAAGGGGTACAGGGAGATCTACAAATGTAATTTTAATAAGAATGTCTTGTATACAAATTACTGAAATGTTTAGTACATGTATTTAAGATGCCATACCTCTGTTGAGTTTGCTCTGCATTGTCTTTGTTCAATTCTTCCATTTTACCTTTTTTCGTAAATGACTGTCATTTCAATAAAGTCACTTAATTAGGTAGTACGGGAGTTTAAAAGTGCGCATCATTCACACCTGGCAAAAAATAGAATTCACCAAGGAAATGTTGACAAAATGATTTTCGATGTCTTATAATATTAAAATTTGATTAAATATGCCACTTTTACTAAGTAACCATGTAGATATT
Organism: Modiolus philippinarum; assembly: GCA_002080025.1. Taxonomy (NCBI): domain Eukaryota; kingdom Metazoa; phylum Mollusca; class Bivalvia; order Mytilida; family Modiolidae; genus Modiolus; species Modiolus philippinarum. The sequence goes on along the minus strand of MJUU01016186.1, from coordinate 61,685 downwards.
GTACCTTTTCAGCAAAATCCTGCTATATTAAGGGGAAATAATTATATAATTTGTATAGAAATAATAGGAAAAAGTCAGTTTTTCGGCATTTATTCAAAAATGCGTTCGGTGACCCCCAAATTTTTTTCATGCATATCACAGGAAAGTATATTAGCTATTTATTTATCAAATATAAGAAAATTTTATCTGATGTAACTAAAGTAAATTAAAATTTTTTTAAAATTTGCTAATTTTCCCTATCATTTCAACCAAATTAGCTGATTGTTACATGACAGATTTCACTTCTACATTTGTATATGTCAGGTGTACCCCAATTTTTAGCTCGCTGGGACGAATGTCGGGAGAGCTATTGTCTTACCCCCGGCGTCGGCTTCGGCGTCGTCAGCAAAAACTTTAACCAGTTGCTTGTGGAATGGAGACCTTAAGAGATGGGATGTTGATATTTAGTATGTGGCTTCCTTGTAATGAGAGCTTTCTTGTTGTACCATATTTGTAGACTTATTGACCTTGACCTTGCCCTTAGGGCAATTTTTAAAAAACTTTAACCTTGCCTCTAGAAGGCAGGCTTTTAGTGGTAGGGTGATTATATTTGGTATATGACTTCCCTATGATGAGAGCTTTCTAATGGTACCATATTTGTAGACATTTTGACCTTGACCTTTCCCAAAGGGCAATTTTTGAAAAACTTTAACCTTGCCTCTAGTAGGTAGGCTTTTAGTGGTAGGGTGTTTGTATTTGGTATGTGACTTCCTTATGATGAGAGCTTTCTAGTGGTACCATATTTGTAGACATTTTGACCTTGACCTACAAAATGTATCCCTGAAGGCAATTTTTGAAAAACTTTAACCTTGCCTCTAGAAGGTAGGCTTTCAGTGGTAGGGTGTTCATATTTGGTATGTAACTTCCTTATGATGAGAGCTTTCTAATGGTACCACATTTGTAGACATTTTGACCTTGACCTTTCCCTGGGGGCAATTTTTGAAAAACTTTAACCTTGCTTATAGAATTTAGTTCCTTAGTGGTAGGGTGTTCATATTTGGTACAGTATGTGACTGTTTTGTGATGAGAGCTTTCTAATGGTGCCATATTTGTTGACATTATGACCTTGACCTTGCCCTGAGGGCAATTTTTTAAAAAACTTGAACAGTGTTTCTAGAATGTTGACATTTAGTGGCAAGGTATTCAATTTCGGTATATGACTTCCTTATGATGATAGCTTTCTGATGGCACCATATTTTTAGACATTTTGACCTTGACCTTGCCCTTAGGGCATTTTTTTTTTTAAAACTTTAAGCTTGTTTCTAGAAGTTAAGTGTTTACTTATAGGGTGTTAATATTTTGTTTGTGACTTCCCTATGGCAAGGGCTTTAGACATTTTGCTGTATACATTTTGACCTTGACATTGCCCTGGGGCAATTTAAAAAAAAAACTTGAAACCTGTTTATAGAAGTTATTCTTTTAGTGATAGGGAGTTCCTGTTTGACACGTGGCTTTCTTATATCACATTTATCACATACAATTACAATAATGTATAACCTACAAATTAATTTTGCATTGCGGTTACTCTTATCCCTGGCGAGCTATGTTGTCTTCTGACAACTCTTGTTATTTTTTTATGCTCTAATAACAGAGTATAAGTCATTAAAATTAAAGAAAATTCTATCAGACAGTTTTTAGACCCCCGTACTACCTTAAACGTTACAAAATTGAATTGAAAATACAATGTATATCGGAACCTTCAGTAAAAAATTTCAGTACAAATTTCAGATATATTGATCAGTAAATGTCAGCATACATGTATGTAATACTTATGAAACGAGGATGCGGTGTGTCTGTATCAGATAACCCTGATGGTCGGAGGCCAGAGGGGCAAGCTTATACGTACAGACACACCAAGTCCAAGTGTGATAACTAATTTACATCTCGGCTAATATATTAAGTGACGGAAAACAGGTATACATTCTTAAAAATTATTTCAATGCTTATAATGTCAAGAAATAAATATCCTATACTATAATAATGATATATAGTAGAACTTCGATGGCTCGAACTGCAATAACTCGAACACCATGGATGTCTCGAACTCTTTTTGTGGTCCCATGGTTCTAACTTTAACATTGTTCGACCTCGATATCTCGAATACTCCTTTGGCTCGAACTGTTTTCATCAGTCCCTTGGGTGTTCGAGCCATCGAAGTTCGACTGTATATCTTTATTGTGCTCCACAACAATTCTTTATATAAGATTTTTTTAACAAGGTAATTCCAACAAGTTCATGGTGTAATAGGTAAGGCAGAAGTCTAGTAAAGGAGACGACCCTGGTTCGAATCCCCCTATGACATGTATGGGCAATGGTATTATTCAGTGTTTTGAAATCTTTTATCTTTGAAAATTTTATGGATAGTAAAACATAACATTTTACATAGTCCAAAAATCTGAACAGTTTTCAAATGGTGAAATAAAAGGATATGGAGTAAATGCACACGAGACAAAGTCTCTACAAATACATGGTAAAAAACAAGCAAAGGAACAACGCTTTTATTGTTGTTCTTCATCTTGAAGTCACCATGAGGCCTTCAACAATGAGCTTTGCTCATACCTCATAGTAAGTTCAAAGTCTGACCCTGACAAAAACATGAAAAAAAAATCCTTTGTTCAAACTGGCCGACTGAGATCACCCCTGCTATAACAAAACAGCCGGGATGTACATGTAAGTGCATATTTACAGGAGCATTAAGGTCCTTCAATAACAACACTTTCAAAACTCCTGTCTTTTGTCTGTTATGTAATTAAGAAATTAGTGTTCAATAGAATTCTATTTACTGTCCTGAAGGGGTTTACCTAGATACTCTATTGATGGCATATTTGTATATGCAAAAGAATTCTTTTGAACTTTGATTGCTTGATTGACAGACAAAAGACAGGAGTTACAAAATGTATGAAGGAGTTGTTATAGGTGTTACTAGAGGAATATTGGTATGTTCATTGGAGATTTGCAAATAAAATATGTTGATGCTCCCTAAGTTAGTTGCAGTATGCAGTACACGCAGAGTTTTTCAGTTACAAAACACTCAGGTCTGACATATTTCACAGTGTAAACACCAGAATTAGGTGAAAACACCAGCAAACTTCCTGCTGTTAATTACAGAAATACATTGGCAAGTCATAAATGTCAGTGTAAACACCAGCATTTCACCAGCAATTGTCAGTGTTTTCACTCATGTCAGACCAGGGTGTTTTGTAACTGAGTTAATGGCAGCACACATGTATATGCGTTAAAAGTTAATGGACACATGCATGTAATCATATACATGCATTTTCAGCCAATGGTTATTTGTGGACAAATATTTCACTTTTTAGCTCACCTGACCCAAAGGGTCAATGTGAGCTATTGCTATCACTTTGCGTCTGTCGTCCGTCATCTGGCGTCCGGCGTTAACTTTTCACATTTTCATCTTCTCCTCTGAAACTGCTGAAGCAAATTCAACCAAACTTTACAGGAATGATGTATGGAAGGTCCTTCACAAAGAAAGCACATTTCATTTCGATTCGATGTTTTCGGATCTTAGTTTTAACATTGGACCTTATGGGCAAAACATCATTTTCAACATCTGCTCTGAAACTATTGAAGCAAATTAACTAAACTGTAGTGAAATGATGTATGGAAGGTCCTTTACAAAGATTGCACATTTCGTTCCGATTCGACAAAAAACATTGCCGCCAGCATGGAACATAGTTTAACATTGGTACTATGGGAAATTCACATTTTCATCTTCTCCCCTGAAACCGCTGAAGCAAATTCAACCAAACTTTACAGGAATGATGTATGGAAGGTCCTTCACAAAGATTGCACATTTTGTTCCGATTCGATAAAAAACATGGCCGTCAGCGTGGATCTTAGTTTTAACTTTGGACCCAATGGGAAAAACATCATTTTCAACATCTGCTCTGAAACTAATAAAGTAAATTTAACTAAACTGTAGTGAAATGATGTATGGAAGGTCCTTTACAAAGATTGCACATTTTGTTCCAATTCGACAGAAAACATGGCCGCCAGCACGGAACATAGTTTAACATTAGCACTATGGGAAATTTACATTTTCATCTTCTCCCCTGAAACCGCTGAAGCAAATTCAACCAAACTTTACAGGAATGATGTATGGATGGTCCTTCACAAAGATTGCACATTTTGTTCCAATTCGATAAAAAACATGGCCGTCAGCATGGATCTTAGTTTTAACATTGGACCCTATAGGAAAAACATCATTTTCAACATCTGCTCTGAAACTGTTGAGGCAAATTTAACTAAACTGTACTGAAATGATGTATGGAAGGTCCTTCACAAAGCTTGCACATTTTATTGTGATTAAATAAAAAACATGGCCGCCAGCACAGAACATAGTTTAACATTGGACCCTATGGGAAAAACATTATTTCCAACATCTACTTTGAAACTGTTAGAGCAAATTTAACTAAACTGTACTGAATTGATGTATGTAAGGTCCTTCTCAAAGATTGCACATTTCGTTCTGATTCAATTAAAAACATGGCCGCCAGCATAGATCTTAGTTTTAACATTGTACCCAATGGGAAAAACATCATCTTCAACATTTGCTCTGAAACTATTGAAGCAAACTTAACTAAATTGTACTGAAATGATGAACGGAAGGTCCTTTACAAAGAACGCTCATTTTATTTGGATCTGACAAAAGAAAAGACTCNCTATACCAGTAGTCCTAGGCACTTGATATTTGACATGCAGTTGTGTCTTGTGGAGTACATACCGATTCCACGCCCCGATGTTGGGCCTGGCCCCTTCGTCATGCATGAGTGATCACATCAATTTTTTCCAGGGAAATTATAAACACAGTTTAAGATTATATTTTATTATTATTGCTGCTGCAGTAAATCAATGTGCAAATTAAGGCGATGCAGGGGCGGGCGAGACATATCCTGTGTCCACAGTTTATAATATTTTAACAAGGTAATTCCAACGAGTTCATGGTGTAATAGGTAAGGCAGAAGTCTAGTTAAGGAGACGACCCTGGTTCGAATCCCCCTATGACATGTATGGGCAATGGTATTATTCAAGGTTTTGAAATCTTTTATCTTTGAAAATTTTATGGATAGTAAAACATAAAATTTAACAAAGTCCAAAAATCTGAACAGTTTTCAAATGGTGAATAAAAGGATATGGAGTAAATGCACATGAGACAAAGTTTCTACAAATACATGGTAAAAAACAAGCAAAGGAACAACGCTTTTATTGTTGTTCTTCATCTTGAAGTCACCATGAGGCCTTCAACAATGAGCTTTGCTCATACCTCATAGTAAGTTCAAAGTCTGACCCTGACAAAAACATGAAAAAAAAAATCCTTTGTTCTAACTGGCCGACTGAGATCACCCCTGCTAGAACAAAAGAGCTGGGATGTACATGTAAGTGCATATTTACAGGAGCATTAAGGCCCTTCAATAACAACACTTTCAAAACTCCTGTCTTTTGTCTGTTATGTAATTAAGAAATTAGTGTTCAATAGAATTCTATTTTACTGTCCTGAAGGGGTTTACCTAGATACTCTATTGATGGCAAAAAGACCATTTGCCAGTTCTACAATCAACAGAATTAATTTAGCAAAACCCACAAGGGAGGGAACTTTTTGAAAAATCTCAAGGGGACAGAATGGTTCCCTGCTTGTGAAAACCAACCAAAAAATAAATCATTTTTAATCATAAGTTATGAAAGTTTAACCTTTAGCCGACGTTTTGTCAGCAACATAATTCAAAACCCAATTCCAAATAGCGCTTACCATGCTGTCAAGTGCTACTTGTTTCAAGTAATAAAAATTAACAATTGTACTAACTTGAACTGCCTTCTCAGTGACTAAGAAAGTATTATGAATTCCAAAATATGCTAACTTACTACAGAATATCATGAATATTGTGTAGGGAATTACTTTATCCAGTCTGACTAAGCACGAAGACCGTACTTAAAAACAAATGTGCACGTTTTATGTTTGTTTGTCCGGTGTAGGAGTAACTTCCCTTTGAAGGTTTGCCCAAAAAACACAAAATTGGACTAGAACTGACAAGAACTTAAGTAACTGGCAAATCATCTATTGGTATATGCAAAAGAATTCCTTTGAACTTTGATTGCTTGATTGACAGACAAAAGACAGGAGTTACAAAATGTATGAAGGAGTTGTTATAGGTGTTACAAGAGGAATATTGGTATGTTCATTAGAGATTTGCAAATAAAATATGTTGATGCTCCCTAAGTTAGTTGCAGTATGCAGTACACGCAGAGTTTTCAGTTACAAAACACTCAGGTCTGACATATTTCACAGTGTAAACACCAGAAATTGTTGGTGAAAACACCAGCAAACTTCCTGCTGTTAATTACAGAAATATATTGGCAAGTCATAAATGTCAGTGTAAACACCAGCATTTCACCAGCAATTGTCAGTGTTTTCACTCATGTCAGACCAGGGTGTTTTGTAACTGAGTTAATGACAGCACACATGTATATGCGTTAAAACTTAATGGCCACATGCATGTAATCATATACATGCATTTTTAGCTAATGGTTATTTGTGGACAAATATTTCACTTTTTAGCTCACCTTACCCAAAGGGTCAGTGTGAGCTATTGCTATCACTTTGCGTCTGTCGTCCGTCATCTGGCGTCCGGCGTTAACTTTTCACATTTTCATCTTCTCCTCTGAAACAGCTGAAGCAAATTCAACCAAACTTTACAGGAATGATGTATGGAAGGTCCTTCACAAAGATTGCACATTTCATTCCGATTCGATGAAAAACATGGCAACCAGCGGGGATCTTAGTTTTAACATTGGACCCAATGGGAAAAACATCATTTTCAACATCTGCTCTGAAACTAATAAAGCAAATTTAACTAAACTGTAGTGAAATGATGTATGGAAGGTCCTTTACAAAGATTGCACATTTCGTTCTGATTCGTTAGAAAACATGGCCGCCAGCACGGAACATAGTTTAACATTGGCCCTATGGGAAATTCACATTTTCATCTTCTCCCCTGAATCCGCTGAAGCAAATTCAACCAAACTTTACAGGAATGATGTATGGAAGGTCCTTCACAAAGATTGCACATTTCATTCCGATTCGATGAAAAACATGGCAACCAGCGGGGATCTTAGTTTTAACATTGGACCCAATGGGAAAAACATCATTTTCAACATCTGCTCTGAAACTAATAAAGCAAATTTAACTAAACTGTAGTGAAATGATGTATGGAAGGTCCTTTACAAAGATTGCACATTTCGTTCTGATTCGTTAGAAAACATGGCCGCCAGCACGGAACATAGTTTAACATTGGCCCT
>MJUU01016186.1:34681-45221 GCA_002080025.1 Modiolus philippinarum | reverse complement strand
CCCTTAGGGTCGTTGTCTCTTTGACACATTCCCCGTTTCCCTTCTTTTTCTTATTTGATGTTGCATCTTCAAAACTGATGTTAAAAATTGTTCGTGGACTGCCATTTTCAAAATAGCCGCCAAAAAAGGCGGGAAAATTCAACATTGTCCGATTTCAATAAAATTTGGTTTCCAAATAGGTATTGATGTTGCGACTTCAAAACTGATGTTAAGAATTGTTTGTTGACCGCCATCCATTTTCAAAATGGCCTAAAAAGGCGGGAAAATTCAATATTGTCTGATTTCAATGAAATTTGGTTTCTAAATAGGTATTGATGTCGCAACTTTAAAACTAATGTTAAAAATTATTTGTTGACTGCCATTAGGGACCCTATGTGAAATGCATCCAAAGATCTTCTCCTCTGAAACTACCAAGCCAAATTGAACCAAACTTGGTCACAATAGTCCTTGGGTAGTCCCTTTAAAGTTAGTGATTTTTACGTACTTACCTCATTCAAGATGGCTGCCAGCGTGGAACATAGTTTAACATAGGGACTCTATGGGAAATGCATTCAAATGTCTTCTCCTCTGAACCTACTTAGCCAATTGGAACCAAACTTGGTTACAATTGACTTTGGGTGATCCCTTCCAAAGTTTGTGATTTGTAGTTTGTACCTCATCCAAGAATGAAAATGTAACATCTGCTGAAGTGATTTATAGTATGAATGGGTGGTCTACAGGTGACAATGAATAAAACCAGTGACCAGGTGAGCGATACAGGCTCATGTGAGCCTCTAGTTGGGGTTTCCCATAGCAAAACATGGACTTTGCCATTACATTACAAGCGGGTACCCATCTCTTATCCGCTACTCCTCCCGAACCACTGAGCAGATTTTAATGAAACTTTAACACAGTCATTGTGACATAAAGTAGATGTGCACCTCCTATTTCAGAATTTGATTTAATTGACCCTTGGGGTTCCAATAGCAAAACATGGACTTTGCCATTACATTACAAGCGGGTACCCATCTCTTATCTGCTACTCCTCCTGAACCACTGAGCAGATTTTAATGAAACTGTGACATAATGTAGATGTGCACTTCTTATTTCAGAATTTGATTTGATTGATTTTGGGGGTTTCAAATAGCAAAACATGGACTTTGCCATTACATAACAAGTTGATACCGATCTCTTTCCACTACCCCTCCTACCACTCATGAAATTTTAAGACAGTCTTTGTGACATAATGTAGATGTTACAGAAATTGATTGGATTTGATTGATTATCAAATTGGGGAGCAGGGGGTATATATCAGTGAGCTTTGCTCACAGTTTTTCTAGTTTGAATTAATACCAACAATGTGTGTGAAGAATTTAGCTTAAAAAATTTGTGCATTTTTGTGTCGCCTGCTGTAAGCAGAGTAGACACATAGGGATTACTATCTGTCATCATACGTCGTCGTCCTGCGTTGTCTGTCGGTTTTTGAATCCGCTACTCCTTCAAAACCGCTAGTCCAATTCAACCAAACTTTCAGGATATGTTGATCACCTGGTGTAGTTGTGCGCCTGATACTTAGAATTTTGATTTTGCAGATATAAGAGGTTCATGGAGCCAAAATTTCTTATTTGTGAGTCTGTCTGTTTTTGAATCCACAACTCCTTTAAAACTGCTGGTCCGATTCCAATCAAACTTTCAGGATATGTTGTTCACCTGGTGTAGTTGTGCACCTGATACTTAGAATTTTGATTTTACAGATTTTAGAGGTTCATGGAGCCAAAACTGCTCATTTGTGAGTCTGTCTGTTTTTGAATCCGCAACTCCTTCAAAACTACTAATCAGATCCAACCAAACTCTCAGGTTATGTTGTTCTTCTGGTGTAGTTATGCACCTGATACTTAGAATTTTTATTTAACAGATCTTAGGGGTTCACTGAGCCAAAATTGCTCATTTGTTAATCTGATTTGTTAATCCACAACTTCATCATAACTATAAGTCAGATTCTGACCAAACTTGCAGGATATGTTGTTCACCTGATCTAGTTGTGCATGTGATACTTAAAATTTTGATCTAATACTAGATTTAAGAGGTTCACAGAGCCAAAATAGCTCATTTGTTAATTCGGTTTGTTAATCCTTGACTCCTTCACAACTGTATTTTAGATTCCAACCAAACTTTCAGTATATGATGTTTATCAGGTCTGGTTATACACATTATACTTAAAATTTCGTTTTTCAGATTTTAGAGGTTTGACAACCCAACAATTATTAGCTCATTTGTCAATTCAGTTTGTTAATCTGCAAGTCCCCAAAAATGTAATACATATTCTAAAAAAAACTAGACATGCACATGATTCTTTTAATTTTAAAGATTTTACAGGTTCACTGGGCCAAAAATGGCCCCTCTGTAGACTGTAGTGCAGGCCACACAAGTGTTCCATGGAACACCCATCAATTTTTTACCAAAATAGTATTTGCCTAAAAATTGTCATTTTGTTTGTTGAGTTAGGAAAAAAGGTTCATAGTTTGTCTTTGCATTTCTTCCCACAGTTTTTTTACTTTGAAGTTTTAATTTTGTAGATTTTTTGTATAGGGGAAATTTATATAGTTGGTCCAATCCTGAAATCCCACAATAACAAGTATTCTATCCCTTTCCAATTCCTGAAAGTTATTTTCAAGACATTATACTCCTTCTTTAACCTTGCTTTAGTTTCTTCCTTTCTTTTTTTTTGATACTTTACATGTAGCATCTTTTTAGTCCGCCTCAACGAAGTTGAGGGGGACTATTGGAGTACCCCCCGGCGTCCTCGTCTGCGTCTGCGTTTAAGTATATATCTTGGTAACTATGAAGGGTAGGATCATCAAACTTTGTATACAGATGCATCTTGGGCTGTCTCACAGCCTCCAAGAAAATTAGGTCTCTTTGGCCTATATTTTCCGCTTGAACAACTTACATTCAAGTTTACGTCCGAGTTCAGATCTCAGTCACTATACATGGTAGGATCATATTACCTTGAATATGCATGCATCTCTGATGGTAGGTCAGCATCCAGTCAAAATTAGGTCACTTTGACCAATATTTTCCGCTTGAACAACTGACATTCAAGTTTACGTCCGAGTTCAGATCTCAGTCACTATACATGGTAGGTTCATGTAACCTTGCACATGCATGCATCTCTGATGGTAGGTCAGCATCCAGGCAAAATTAGGTCACTTTGACCTTTATTTTGCGCTTGAACGACTTACATTCAAGTTTATGTCCAAGTTCAGATCTCAGTTACTATACATGGTAGGATCATATAACCTTGCATATGCATGCATCTCTGACGGTAGGTCAGCATCCCGTCAAAATTAGGTCACTTTGACCTATATTTTCCACTTGAACAACTTACATTCAAGTTAATGTCTGAGCTCAGATCTTGGTCATTATGCATGGTAGGATCATGTAATCTTGCATATGCATGCATCTCTGATGGTAGGTCAGCATCCAGGCAAAATTAGGTCACTTTGACCTATATTTTCCGCTTGAACGACTTGCATTCAAGTCGGAGTTCTGATCTCAGTCACTATACATGGTAGGATCATGTAACATTGCTTATGCATGCATCTTTGATGGTAGGTCAGTATCCAGGCAAAATTAGGTCACTTTGACCTATATTTTCCGCTTAAATAACTTACATTCAAGTTTATGTCCTAGTTCAGACCTCAGTCACTATACATGTTAGGATCATGTAACCTCGCATATGCATGCGTCTCTGATGGTAGGTCAGCATCCTGGCAAAATTAGGTCATTTTGACCTATATTTTCTGCTTGAATGACTTTCATTCAAGTTTAGGTCAGCATTCTGATCTCAGTCACTATACATGTTAGGATCATGTATTCTTGCATATGCATGCATCTCTGACAGAAGGTCAGTATCCATGCAAAATTAGGTCACTTTGACCTATATTTTCTGCTTGATTGACTTACATCCAAATTTACTGAAGAGTTCAGATCTCAGTCACTGTACATGTAAGGATCATGAAAAAGAAAGGAAATGGGGTAAATGTCAAGGAGACAACATCCCATATCCAGGTTAAAACTTGCATATGTATGCATCTCTGACAATGTGCCATAACGAGGCGAACTTTGTAATCGTTGATTACCTTTGTTTTATGTTGAAATTAACAGATGAAATCTTAAAATCTTTTTACAGTAAAACTTCTATGGCTCTAACTGCAATAATTTGAACAGCATCAGTGTCTTGAAGCCTTTTTGTCTTCCCGTTGTTCAAGTTTAAACATAGTTTGGCCCTGATAGCTTGAAACCCATACATCCCCAACTACTTTTACCAGTCCCTTGGGTGTTCGAGACATCAAAGTTTTTCTGTGTATATACAATCACTTACAACAAATGTATTTAATAAAGTCATAGATGTAATATTTTATGCTTTGCAATGATTACAGATCGTCTGAAACAGACAGATGAGTTACAGCCTTCCAATAATGTACAGAATCCTACAAGGACACCAGTAGGAAGTAAGACTTGTGCCTGGTCTACTGATTGTTCTTATTTTGCATGGCCAGTAAGTGGAGGAACTGTCAAACTGGTTCCATGGGATAACAGAGAAAATAAAATGTATGTAATTTATAAATCATTATAAACTCATAGCAATAGTTTATGTATTGTATGATTTCTTTATTAGGGCCCAGCATTCAGATGCGGGTGCCCTATAGTTTTCACTTTGTCTGTCTGTCCGTCTGTCTGTCCGTCTGTCCATCTGTCCGTCAACATTTTTTTCTGTCACAGATTTCTTGGCTCCTATTGGAGGGAATGATTTGAAATTTAGTCTGAAGCTTGGAATTGATGAGTTGTATTGTGTAAGCAATTTTCAAGTTTGTCAGACATCCACTACCTGTTTGCCAACACTTTGATTTTTTACTATAAATCAAATTTTCCGTCACAGATTTCTTGGCTCCTACTGGAGGGAATGATTTGAAATTTGGTCTGAAGGTTGGAAATGATGAGTTGTATTGTGTAAGCAATTTTCAAGTTTGTCAGACATCCACTTCCTGTTTGCAGACACTTTGATTTTTTACTATAAATCAAAATTTCTGTTATAAATTTCTTGGCTTCTACTGGACGGTATGATTTGAAATTTGGTCTGAAGTTTGGAAATGATGAGTTTTTGTGTCGCCTGCGTTCACGCAGTGGCGACATATAGGGATCACTATCCGTGGTCTTGCGTCATCATCCGCATCGTCGTCCACGTCTGCGCCACAAAAATTTCTGTCACAGTTTTCTCAGGAACTATGTATCCAAGCTTTCTGCAATTTGGCATGGAGTATCAGTATGCGGACCTATACTGTGTAACAGAGTTTGGGATCTCTCGCATGCCCACTTCCTGTTTGACGGAACTTAGAATATTTTTTGCGTCTTCAAAATTTCTGTCACACTTTTATCAGGAACCACAGATCCCAGCCTTCTACAGTTCATTATGGAGTATCAGTATGGGGACCTTTATCGTATAAGAAAGTTTGGGATCTCTTGCATGGCCACTTTCTGTTTGACGGAAAATAGAATATTTATGTTGATTGGTGTCACAAAAAACTTCTGTCACATTTTACTCAGGAACCACAATTCCCAGCCTTCTGTTATTTGGCATGGAGTGTCAGTATGGGGGACCTATACCGTGTAATAAAGTTTTGAATCTCTAGAATGCCCACTTCCTGTTTGACTGAACTTAGAATATTTTTCGAGTCTTGAAAATTTCTCACATATTTCTCAAACATCACATATCCCTGCCTTCTCCAATTTGGCATGGAGTATCAATATGGGGACCTATAATGTATATGATAGTCTGGGATCTCTTGCATGCCCACTTCCTGTTTGATGTAACTTACTTTTAGTGTTATTATGCAGGCGACACATGTCTTCCATGGAAGACTTACTACTAAGTATTGTGTAAGCAATTTTCAAGTTTGTTGGACATCCACTTCCTCTGTTTGCCAATACTTTGATTTTTTACTATAAACCAAATTTTCCGTCTAAGATTTCTTGGCTTTCATTTGAGGGAATGATTTGAAATTTGTTCTGAAGCTTGGAAATGATGAGTTGCATTGTGTAAGCAATTCTAGGGTTGTCGGGCTCCCACTTCCTGTTTGCCGATACTTTGATTTTTTACTACCGGTATAAATCAAATTTCCCGTCATAGATTTCTTGACTTTTACTTGAGGGAATTATTTGAAATTTGGTCTGAAGCTTCGAAATGATGAGTTGTGTTGTATAGGCGGTTTTAAAATTTGTAAAACGTCCACATACTGCTTGCCAATACTTTTACTTTTTACTGTTAACCAAATTTTCAGCATAAGATTTATTAACTTTTATTGGCTTAAATGATTTTAGCTAAGAAATGATAGGGTTTGGTAAAACTTCAAGAAATCACTATATCCAGCAAATTACTGTATCAACACATTTGTGTGTCAAACAGAATTTGAATCCACACTTACCTGAAATTGACTTTTGCCCCAAGTTTCAGGAATGAAATTGCGGGGCACTTCCGAAAACGCCAGTTTTCTGTATCTAGTTTACTTGTCTAAATATTGCGGAAAATTGTCATATAAAGAACTTGTGTGTGATTATCAGTTTACAAGGCACAAAAATAAGTGTCTTATAGTGAAACTAAGAAAAAAAGTTAAAAAAAGCATACACAAGAATACAGAATATGCTATTAAGTTGAGTTCTTCAGCATGTTTAGATGACTAAATTGACAATTATATCTTTGTACTTCAGATATATTCAAACATTTAGAACACAGAACAAAAGAAAATGAAAAAAAACAACAAACCAGATACAAAAAATGTTAAGGAGCTGAATAAGAACAAATATAATTAAATTGCAAAAGGAACACCACAGATGTCTCAAACCCTTTTTCTGGTTTAAACATAGTTCAACATCGATAGATTGAACACCCCTAGTTTGTACTGTTTTCATTGGTCCCTTGGGTGTTAAAGCCGTCAAATCAAGTTCAACTAATTTATTTAGGAACATAACATCATTTATGTTCACAACACATGTACAAGAATAACAATTCATAGAATTTTATACATCTGCCTCCTATTAAAGTAAGTATATAAATGTAATATTTGTCCCAATAATTATAGCTGTATGACTCTAGTTGATCTGTTTCTTTCAGCATAAACAACGATGATGATAATGATAGAAATATTACAGTACATTCCATAAGTGATCTCAACCGACTCCAGAATGAATGTAGACAGACTCGTTATCTGGAAGGTGTGGAAAGAGTTTGGTCTGTGGCATTTGGTTCTGGCTCAACAAAAGCAGATTTTACATTGATGTGGAGACATTTTAAAGTCGACCAAGCTTTACTGTTGGCTACTGGACATCAGAATGGCAACATAAAAGTGTGGGATTGTAATACAGGTAAAACTTATCGTCAGAATCTTATGGTTCCTGTGGTCAAAACATAGGATAAAAATGTTTCAAAACAATTTTGCATTTTACAATCAAATAAGAATACGGGTTCATATATATTCTGTTGCTTAGAGGATATTGTCAGAATACATTGGTATAGATGGAGTTCCCATTACTAAGGTTACAGTATTTTTGTAATGTGAATACATATACCAAAATATGCCCCCCCCTCCTCCACCTAAAAAAATATCCAAGGTAAAATAAAATAGAGCTGAAACAAAAAACAAACAAACAAACAAAAACAAAACACTCTTTCCTTTCATGATCAGCCAATCAAAATCCTAGATACAAATCATGTACATAGCAGGGTTGTCCCTAAGATTTAGAGTAGGTCGGTAATTGGAAAAAGTAGCTGGGTTAATGAAGATGCGTGAAGCGGATCTCCCACCTCGCGAAGCGAGGTGGCCTTTACGGCAGGGGGTCTGGGGTAAATGAAGCAAAATCCTGCATTCTGGCACTCTCCTGGCATATATTTTCTTACCCAAAAACAAAGGTTTTTTAAGTGAAAAAATTATTCATTTAAATATTTTGCAGCAGATGGACATGTTATGTAGACTGAATGAACATTAAATGGCATTATATTGTAAATTTCTCCTGTATGGTGTAAATGATATTTTAAAGTTTTGTTACTGTTTGTTTTTCTTAATTTGAAATTTTCAACAATTTATGTCTTTCCAGTGCAAGTCAAATGACAGGAATGTCCTGTCAGCTGCAACAAGTTAAAACGGAAATGATGATGGATTTGAAGGGTCAAAGATGCAACTAAAAAAACAAAACAAAAACAACCAAGTTTGTTTTAAACCTTTTACTCATTATCCTCTCAATTTTTTTTCAAAACAATTGGAAAAGGCAGTTATCAGCAACCAAGAAGAAGGCTTCTATACCACTATAGTCATAAATGTGTGTTGGTAATTTGGTTTAGTGGGTGGTGTTTGGTGTTTTTTGTCATTGCAAGAGTCTTTTGTTATTTCTTCTTCTCAATTTCACATGATAGTGAGTACACAATACAACATATATTTACCAAGACTTCAGCATGTTCAGATACCAAAATATAATGTTTCTGTTCGAAATTTTTCATGCTACACAAAGCTGGGAAAATTTCTCAAGTTTTTGTATTTAAATTGCAAACTTTTCAGCCAGATATTTTTTAAACATGGAATCTGGTCCTTTTTTCTGTAAAAAAATTGACAGCCAAAATTTGTATTTAAAAAAGCTCAGCCACTACGGCCCATCCTCCCCTCCCAGTCGAGACAACTAAATGGTTTGTGTCCTTTGGCATTACGTCTTATCAAATATATTTCTGTTCATACATATCAAGGCCGGGATGGGGAAGAAAAAGGAGGACAGGATATTTGGGTAGACAACATTTATAAGAGGTTGCCCGTGCGTCACGTATCCTGTCCAAGGGCCTGAAAGTTTGGACTTTAAAGTTCTTATTCCAAATTGCCATACATCACCCACTGCCAAATTTGATATTCATTCATTTGTTGATCAGTCATAAATCGAAGTATTAATTTAATTCATACATGAACTTGATAAATTCAAAAGAAAAATGAGGTCGCGTTGTACGTTGTTGCACAGGAGTCGGAAATTTTATCAATATTTCATTTCAAGTTGAAATACGAAGGCCCAGACATAAGTTTCATGAACATAGGGAACGTTGGTGAAATTTCAATGTATGGTGCTTCCTATTTTACCTTGAAATGAAAAATTGATAAAATTTCGTTCTCATGTGCATGCTGCGTGGCTTACTTTCATTTTGATTTACAAGCGTCTGATTGACCGGAAGTATGAGTATCACAAAAGCGTTTTCTTGAATGATCCAAAGTCGAAGTTCACGTTCGATGCATGATAAAACGACACTTTATGGTTGTTTCTATATCTTCGATACGAAGTTAACAAAAATAAAAAATTCTCCTTTTTGCTAGAATAGCCGGGTAGCAACACGGAAGTAACCTCGTAAATTACCTGGCTCCCGGCTGTTAGGGACAACCCTGACATAGTAATATGGCATTTTAGAAATTAAACTTCCTGCCAAATAACATTATTTTGCATGATGAAAATATGGCAATGTTCCTTTATTTACATCTAAAAATTTTAAACTTATCATTAAATAATTACATTTCATGAATATTCATTTGAATTCCGTCAATTTGATATGTGAACATAGCTCACGTGGCATATCAATGTGAAGTTGCAATTCCTATGAAACACATTTGATCATATGGCCATGTGGTGGACAAATTAGTAAAAAAAAGAATCCCATTGTAAATGACGTACGGACTTTTTAATAAATTTGTTTTTTAGCTCACCTGGCCCGAAGGGCCATGTGAGCTATTGTCATCACTTTGCGTCCATCATCCCTCCGTCAACAATTTCAAAAATCTTCTCCTCTGAAACCGCTGGGCCAAATGTAACCAAACTTGGGCTGAATCATCACCAGGGTATGGCTTCTCAAAGTTATGTTCGTTTAGTTGGCCGGTCAAAAAACATGGCAGCCATTGCTAAAAATAGAACATAGGGGTAAATTGAGCCAGAGTGAGCTTTTGCCGTCACTTTTCGTCCCTCATCCGTCAGGTGTAAACTTTTCATTCAAAGATCTTCTTCTCTGAAACTCCTGGGCCAATTGAAACCAAACTTGGCCACAATAGTCCTTAGATGGTCCCCTGCAAAAAAGGTGTTTTTCAGATCCGCGCTATATCCAAGATGGCCGCCAGCGAGGATCATAATTTTAACATTGGACTCTATGGGAAAACACTTTCAAATATCTTCTCCTCTGAAACTACTAAGCCAGTTGAAACCAAACTTGGCCACAATAGTCCTTAGATGGTCCCCTGCAAAAAAGTTGTTTTTCAGACCCGGGCTATATCCAAGAATGCCAGCAGGGATCATAGTTTTAACATTGGACCCTATGGGAAAATACTTTCAAAGATCTTCTCCTCTGAAACTACTGGGCTAATTGAAACCAAACTTGGCCACAATAGTCTTTAGATTGTCCCCTGCAAAAAAGTTGTTTTTCAGATCCGCGCTTTATCCACGATGGCCGCCAGCGGGGATCATAGTTTTAACATTGGACCCTATGGGAAAA
>MJUU01016186.1:23929-34025 GCA_002080025.1 Modiolus philippinarum | reverse complement strand
TTTATTTTTTATTTCAAAAAGTGTAACAGATAGAGGTCAGGTGTAAATTGCAAAAATGTTCAGCATATCAAGATCTACCCACCCTGAAATTTTGAAGAAAACCATAAACTGTTGTAGGAGTTATTGTCCTTTTTTTCACCGAATTTTTTAAATTTTCGTATTTTTCATCTATTATTTCCAAAACTATAGAAGATGAAGGTTAAGTGTAAATTGATGAAATGTTTGCCATGCTGTGGCGACTTCAAAACTGATGTTGAAAATTGTTCCTTGACCGCCATTTTCAAAATGGCCACCAAAAAAGGCGGGAAAATTCAACATTGTCCGATTTGAATGGAATTTGGTTTCCAAATAGATCTTGATGTTGTGAGTTCAAAACCGGTGTTGAAAATTGTTCCTTGACCTCCATTTTTAAAATGGACGCCAAAAAAGGCGGGATGAAAATTCAACAATGTCCGATTTCAATGAAATTTGGTTTCCAAGTAGATATTGATGTTGCGACTTCAAAACCGATGTTGAAAATTGTTCATTGACTGCCATTTTCAAAATGGCCACCAAAAAAGGCGGGAAAATTCAACATTGTCCGATTTCAATGACATTTGGTTTCCAAATAGGTCTTGATGTCACAACTTCAAAACTGATGTTAAAAATTGATCGTTGACCGCCATATTTAAAATGGCTACCAAAAAGGAGGGAAAATTCATCATTGTCCGATTTCAAAGAAATTTGATTTCCAAATAGATATTGATGTTGCGACTTCAAAACCGATGTTGAAAATTGTTTGTTGACTGCCATTTACAAAATGATGTCTCGACTTCAAAACTGGTGTCGAAAGTGGTCCTTAGCAAGAACGTTTTTTATTGTGTCTCCTGCTGTAAGCAGAGTCGACATATAGGGATTACTATCTGTCGTCTTACATCCTTGTCGTCATCCTGCGTCGTCTGTCGGTTTTTGTATGTGCAACTCCTTCAAAACTACTATTCCTATTCCAACCAAACTTTCAGGATATGTTGTTCACTTGGTGTAGTTGTGCACCTGATACTTGGAATTTTTACTTTACAGATTTTAGAGGTTCGTTGAGCCAAAATTGCTCATTTTTGAGTCTGTTGGTTTTGAATCCTCAACTCCTTCATAACTGCTAGTCCAATTCCAACCAAACTTTCAGGATATGTTGTTCACCTGGTGTAGATGTGCACCTGATACTTAGAATTTTGATTTTACAGATTTAAGAGGTTCACTTAGCCAAAACTGCTCATTTATGAGTCTGTCTGTTTATGAATCCTCAACTCCTTCAAAACTACCAGTCCAATTCAAACCAAACTTTCAGGATATGCTTTTCACCTGGTGTAGATGCGCACATGATACTTAGAATTTTGATTGTACATACTTTAGAGGTTCACGGAGCCAAAGTTGCTCATTTGTTGTTCTGGTTAGTTAATCCTCAACTCCATCATAGCTATAAGTCAGATTCAAACCAAACTTGCAGGATATGTTGTTCTCCTGATCTTGTTGTGCATCTGATACAACAGCATCTGATTTTACAGATTTTAGAGGTTCACTGAGCCAAAATAGCTCATTTGTCAATTTAGTTTGTTAATGTGGTACTCTTTCAAAACTATAAGTCATGTTCCAACCAATCTTTCAGAATTTGTTGATCACGTGATTTAATTGTGCACCTGATACTTAAAATTTTGATTTAACAGATTTTAGAGGCTCATTTGGCCAAAAATGCCTCTTCTTTAGTGCAGGCGACACAAGTGTTCCATGGAACACCCATCAATTTTCAAAAAATCCCAACAAAAAAATATAAAAAAACATGATCAGTTCAAGATATTGGAGGTGTTCGACCTACGAAAGTTTGAGAAACTGAAGATCAACTGTATAACTTACATTGTTACCTTGATTGTGGCAACTGAAAACCAGGTGAGCGATACAGGCTCCTGGGAGCCTCTGGTTATGATTTGATTTTGTTATAGGTAATTAAATGTTGTAAATATTCTATAATACATTGTATTGATTGTTTTTTATTTTGTAAGGCCTTAATATGATGTAATTTGTTTGGCCTAGTTATGTAACTTGTTTACAATAAACAGTGGTCAAGGTTATTACACCTTAGAACATATAGAAATTTCTAGAATTTAAATTTAATATTTAACACATAGAATTTTCTAGAGGTTTTCCTTACATAATCATTCTAGTCATGTGAATGTCAGTTGATTTTAATGTTCCAGTCGTATCTTGTGGATAGAATTTTCTGGAAAGAATAAATGTATTTATATAAGGTAGCTGAAAAGGGTTAAGTCAGTCGGTTTATTAAGTTTATACAGGATTAATTAGTTTATACAGGATTATCACGCACATCTTTTGTATTGGAAATTGACATCAATTATTGTGAATCTATTATCAACTATTTAGTGAGGATAATGAGGATTATTCTATTGGACATTTATTGGTGGAATTAAGTGAACTGTTCATTTGGATTATTACTTGAACTTCATTATTGTCAGATAAGTTATATATTGTATTTAATTTGTAAAATAATTATTTTTTGTCTGATTAAAAAGTTAATTTGAGCCAATTTTGTTTTATCTTTGCTGACTTTAATTGGTCGTTTCTGCCACATAACAGATTTAAAAATGTAATTATAAGTATTGAATGCATTATTTTGAAGTTTGCTAGGGATTGTGAAAGTGTTGACCAGGCACACATTTTCAACATGAAGCGCTACCGCGCTTCATTAAAAATGTGCTTCAGTCAACACTTTAATACCCCACTGAAACTTCAAAATAATGCATTTAATTCTTAAATAAATTTGTCCTTCACTTTGTCCTTCACATTGAGTTTTACCTATGCATACAACTGATATGCCAAGTTTTTTTTCTGTAGTATTGATTTCAATATGTATTTTCTAAAATATTGTATTTCATGTTATCCTTTGTGAAGAATTGATTAAACTTCAAATGTGTTTTCTATTTTCTACATTGCATGCAATTATGTAACTTTTATTCAGTAAAGACTGCCATGTAAAATATAGGTAAAATATAGATAAATATGCCAATAGATATTAACATGTTTTGAGATTGACTAATTTGAAAAGAAGTTTATAGCAGTAAATATTATATCAAATTGAATCATAGAAAAAGTATGTCTTTTCTCATGCACATATTTATGGTAATAAAGGGCTACCCAAATACAGAGAGTATGGTCTGTGGACTCTCAACTTTAATAGACCATTAATGCATTAAGTTGAACCCTTTCATTGGTCTGTTCATACAGGTACATTTGGCCTGAAAAAAATGAGTGTTTCATTAAAAATTTAATTTGGAGCTTACATATGGTAGTTTGTATTTCCCCACTCTCTTACTTCCTGTTTGATGATACATTGAAAATCCTATTGAGGCATCACATCTACCGTGGAAATATTTTCATTGATTTAGTATATAGTTATAAACAATACTTTTTATACCCCGCCACACGTAGTGGCGTGGTATAATGTGATGCCCTCAGTCGTGTATCTGTCTGTCCGTCTGTCCGTCCATCCATCTGTCTGTCCGTCTGTCCGTCCGTCCGTCCCCCGAAGGTTTCCGACTGATAACTTTTGAATGGAATAACATACAGTCTTCAAACTTGGTATGTAGCATGTTCACCACAAAACTCAGGTTGAGTTCGAATATGGGTTCAGAGGTCCAAGGGGTTCTGGAGTTATGCCCCTTGATACTTCGAAATTTTGTGAAACGTGGCGAGGTATCATGTAATCCACCATTACTATTTTTTCTGATATGAATATAGAAGATTCAAAGCATTCAACTTTGATATTTTTTGAAATACAGTTGAATTTCATCCCTTGAACTGCAAAGACTCCCAACACTATTAACTTGTCCTGCTGTCCCTTTAATTAAGTTTTTTTTACCGGATGGCTCAAACACCGTTCTAAACTACAACTGTTTTGATCAGTTCCTTGGGTGGTTGAGCCATAGAAGTTTGATTGTAATTCTCTTGTATCACTGAAAAAAAATTGTATTCAATAGGTCTTATCACACTAATAACAGTAAAATCTATCTATTTTAGGAAAACTTTTGTTGATGCTTAAAGATCACAAAGATTTGGTCAAAAGTTTGGATTTTGCTCCTGATGGAAGTCTTAGACTTTTGTCAGGCTCCAGAGATGGAACAGTAAAATTTTGGGATTTGAATGATGATGGTAATATGTACAAATCTCTTCGTGCTAATGCCAAATGGGTATATGAAACCAAATGGTCACCCAAGTGTAACATGATAGCCAGTGTTGGAAGTGGTAAATCTGTAAGTAAAAACTTCTGTGGATGTACTTTTATTCATGGACATCAATTTTTGTGGTTTCCATAAATATCACCATTTTTTGGGTAATTAAATTTGTGGTTTCGAATTCTATCCATTAAAAATCTACAGAAAAACTGCACTTCATTGGGAATTGAATTTCGTGGTTTAAGTGAACTACCAAATCCACAAATGAACAAAAGTACTTCCACAGTATGAATTCTGCATGCCCATTCAAGTACTTAAGTACATAATACATGTACATTAGAAACTTTGCATGTACTATTTCACTCATCGAAACTTTCATACTCCTACATTGGAAAAATTTAACATTAATGATGTCAATGATAATTTATGTTGAATTACACTATTTTACCTGTGTAATGTATTAATTCTTACAGTAATGTTTTCAAAAGGTGCTTGGACTTTTGAAGAGGAATGTAACAAGCATACTTCTAAAATAAAGTAATTATATGTTGTTATAAAAAAAAATTAACATTAATTATTTTGGTTATCAGATCAAAATGTATTGATTGCATCAAAAGTTAAAGTAAAATAGTAGTTGGGGTGTGATTGGTTGCTTGAGCTCACTCTGCCCAATCACAGAAGTTGTCTTAAGGGGGTTTGCTACTCCATTTGGAAATAAATAGGATTTTAAATACACATGATTTTTTGTTAGAAAATTAAAAAAGAAGTAATTTAAGTGAAAAAAAATGACAGGTTGATTGAAAATTTGGCGGGAAACTGAACTCCTCTGATTTTACATAGGATTAACATTAACAAGCTTTGACCATGAATGAATGTGACAGAAAAAATAGAATTCAATGAAATTTTTACAGAATGCTTATGAAGATGTATACTAGTAAAAGGAGATTATGGAAAAAATAAGGGGGTCAATGGGCAAAAAATTATAATGCTTTTAAATGGATAAAATCCAAGGATTCCGAAAATCTGACAGAAATCCCAAAACATGAGGAGCGAACCCCCTTAAGTAGTTAAGTTAATATACCTATATTGGTATGGCTAAGTATGCTAAAAAATGCCCTGTATTCAAAAATTCAAAGGTTGTATGTACCCCAAATGCAAAAAGTTGAGAATTATTTCATTTGTAGTTATGACATGAGGAAATATAATTTTCATGGGAATCAGGTACAGGAAATATTTTTAAAATCTTTGTCTTTTGACATGAGTTTATCTGAAAATGGCTTCAAATTGTTTCGTAAAAAGTTATGGTTTATATGAAATCGCAATGTTTCAGGAATTTTTACAAAAGACTGTGTGAAGATGAAAGCAGCTGGTGATTTCAATTCATTGACTTTTATACATACAATATTTGAATAAATATATTTAAATTTTGAAAACTGTGTATTGCACATAACATTATTGATTGTATTAAGTAATTATTCAGTATAACAAATACAAGCTTATTGTGTATTACAGGTGATATTATGGAATGTATTGAGTAATTATTCAGCATTCCATCTACAAGGACATTATAACGACGTAATCGGTTGTTCTTTCTCACCTGATGGTGCCCTGTTAGCTACAGCATCATTTGATACCAGGGTCATTTTGTGGGACACTTGTACAGGAGAGCCTGTTCAAGAACTTGGGTAGGTTGAAAACACAGGAGTTTAGGGTAAAAAAGTAAAGACAACTTTAATTTATACATTATAAATAAAATTCTGATATAACTTCCGTCATGTGCCTTGAATGCCAATGAGGGTTCTAGAAGTAGATAAAGCACTTCTTTATCATGTGGACCTGCCAAGGAGTGATTAAGCAGTGCTTTATGTTATTTATAATCCAGTACTACATCTTGTTAACATTATCTGTATTGCTCATAAAAAGTTGTGACAAACCATTATCTATCATGACATTCTTTATTCCATTGCTATTATCTGTATCATTGGTAAATGCTGTAACAAACCATTATCTATGACGATATTCTTTGTATAAACTGTTGTATCGGTAATTTGTTTATACAAATGTAATAGAAAGTAAACCCTTCAGTTTTAGTACTAAAATGATAAAAAGGTAGTAGAAATTCTAGATAGAGTAACATCCTGCCTGGAGACAATTTCTATGTCTTTTTCTGCTAAGAATCTGTACATTTTTTTAGATAAAAGATTCAACTGGAATACGAATAATCATAGAGCCCTCATATGACATCACAGTATAATTTCTTATGGCATAATTTCAACTGAAAAAAGGTTAAAACAGGAATAGCTTATTTTATCAAAGTTTTGATATTTTTATGCCCCCGCGAAGAAAAGTCGGGGGCATATTGTTTTACCCTTGTCCGTCCGTCCGTACGAATGAAAAACACAACTATTCATGTTTTTTAGAAAGTTTGCAAACAAATTCCAACTTCTTCAAAGGAATCCAACTTACAATTAGTAGATGTGCACACACATATCTATGGGAATATTCAAAATGGCCGTGGTTGCCATGGAAACTGAAAAAAGGCGGGAAAATTCAAAGTGCCTCAAATTTGATGAAACTTTACAAGAAGGATGTCTAGCACGCAAAGAAATGATTTTGGGTCTCAGAATTTTCAAAATGGCTGCCGTTGCTATGGAAACTTGGAAAAAGGCGGGAAAATTCAAACTGCCTCAAAATGGATAAAACTTTACAGGAAGATTGCCTAGCACCCATAGAATTGATTTTCGGGCTCAGAACTTCCCTTTTATATATTTTGGAAAAAGGGTAGGCATATCATTGTGTCCATACTTGTACTGTGTCAACACCTGTATTGTGTCAATACATGCTTAAATTTGCACTTGCCATATTGATTCAGGGGTCAATGAGGGGGGGTATTATTGGTTGCCATTCGGCGACAGCTCTAGTTTCAGCTTAAGTTGATACGGGGGTCTAAAATTCTGTCAGATAAATTTATTATTTTTTCATGATTTACCCTTTGTTACTAGAGCATACAAAAAGTAAATTAAAAATTAGGGTTCACCGGCCATATAAGAATGAAATATGAAATGTAAAAATCTGCTATTTTGGTTGAAATAATAGGGAAAGTTAGCAAATTTTAGCAAAATTTTAAATTATTTTAGTTACATCAAGTAGAATTTTTATTGAATTTGGTAATTAAATAGCTTATATACTGTCCTTCAATGTCCGTGAAAAAAAAACTTGGGGGGTCACCGAACTTATTTTTGAATAAATAGCAAAAAACTAATTTTTTCCTATTATTTCTATACAAATTATCTCCCCTTAATAGAACAGGAGTTAGCTGAAAGGTTCAATATTTTGCATGGTTACTTAATAAAAGTGGCATATTTTATCAAATTTAACTATTATAAGACATTGAAAATGGTTTTGGCAACGTTCCCGTAGTGAATTCCATTTTAAATCACATGCACAAGAATGATGCGCAATTTTAAACTCCTGTACTACCTTAAAAGCATTTTTGTATGTCATGTATGTTATATAGTTACAATTAAATATTTTCTTTATGCCAATTTATGTGTTGGTATTCTGATTTGCGGTATATTCTATTTCTTTTCAACCAAATGTGACATCTGAAAAAGTCCTCAAGGAGCCAATTAGACTTTTTAAAACATTTGTTAGAAATGAGAATCGAAAAAGAATATTGCAGTTGGGCTCCATGCAAATTACAACATGGTCAGACCTTATATTTGTCTTCATTTTATATGTTGCAATTTGTCTTTATATTAGGCTAGACATAACTCAAGCCCTAATTTTGAATTAGCTGACTGTATACCATATTACGTCACTAGCATACTGTGTACTGTTTTCATCCCACTGTTAGTCCAGTAGACATTTGAAAACTGGTAAAAACCTCTACAAATGTATTTATGTAAACACAATGATGTTATGAAATTGCTGCTCCTGACTGCTTATTTCTCAGTCACCTGATGTGGTATATATGCAATCAGTATGTGACATCATTTGACCACTTAATGTTAAGGTAATGTTAACAAGATGTTGGATATTTAAGAATATATGGTGTGATCATGTTCTAATTTGCATGCAGGTAACTTATGCCAAAAGGCAAGTGCAAAACAATTTATCAGTATAAAATTTATAGTAATGGACAGCATGAAGACATATTAGAAAAGTGCCAATTTTAATTCCAAGTAAGATGTATAATTACAAATGATTTAAAAAAAAAAAATGTTTTCCTCTTTATAGACATATGTTTCCTCCTCCACGGCCGATTTACATTTTGTTTTTCTCATTTCAGACTTCTGTTTCCTTCTCCACGGCCAATTTTCATTTTGTTTTTCTCATTTCAGACATATGTTTCCTCCTCCACGGCCAATTTTTGCAGCTGGTTCAAATGAATTTTATTTACGAGGAATCTCATTTCACCCACACGGACAGATGATAGCTACTATCAACGATGATGGGTAAGATATTACATAAATGTTTGGATAATGAAAATGGGAATATAAATACAAATGTTATATACAGTGATACCAGCATTAACTAGAATCCTTCCAAAATCAAAACTTAAAAGTCCCTTTTAATCAATATTAAAATGCTCTGAACTTTGCTTTTGACTGGACAAAATTCTCAAGTCATTAACAGGTGTGGTTGTGACAATAGACGAATTCCATTTTCTTCCATTTTCTTTTTATGAATGAATTACCCCGATTGACCTGGGGTTAATCAGGGTAAATCCTGTCACATAACATTGTGACGTCAAAATTTTCCGGGAAAATTCACCAATTGGAAACTTGTCTATTGCTTCATCAATAGATCAGTTTAGTAAATTTATAGATAGATGCATTCATTAGTTGTTGTGTTATTCAGAGGTACAAAATAATTCTGGTCTTGTGATCCTTTAGGACAAGACAGAGTATTATGACATGATTGTTCAAGGAAACAAGCAGCTTTTATGGTAAAATATTTTTTCACATAAATTCATATATCGTATCACTAATATTGCTGCTAGTTCAATTTCAATTTGATATACATTTATTTTATTTGAAGTGAAATATCCAGAAAACTCTAGAAAAAATATTTCTAAGAAAATACCCCCTCTTACTGATGTCAAATTCTACATTTCTTTCAAATGAGCATGATTGTAAACTAAGTCCACCCCTAGTTCTACAGGTCTTTCCAAAGAAGGTGCAAAGGATTTAATTTCACAATATTTTCTTTTTATGAAAAATCTTATTTTTAGAAATATTTCCAATAACTTTTCAGATATGTTCGTTGTTGGGACTTGGAGGAAGAAGGTGATCCAGTCAGCATTGTAGAACACCAGAATTCATCGTATGTTTCATTCTCACCTAAAGGACACAGAATCTCAGTTGGGTAGGTTTTTCTGTTCACAAAAATAAAAAGTGTACTATCAAATATATAGGGGTATTAGTGGTTCAGGTGTATTGTTATGAGTGTTATATTTTATTGTGGTCATAGGCGTGCAAAGTATGACGGAGTCGGCGTAAACTCAAGTTACTTAATAGAATCATTTGATATAGGATCTTTGTATTTGGTCCATAGGTAGCTTACAGCCAACCCTTTCTAGCGGACACAAAATCATGTGACCTTGACCAATATATCTCAGTGCCCAGGTTAAGTTGTTAGCTCACCTGGCCTAAAGGCCATGTGAGCTTTTGCCATCACTTGGCGTCCGTCGTCGTCCGTCGTCCGCCGTCCGTCGTCCGTCCGTAAACTTTTCACATTTTTGCTATCTCCTCAGAAACCACTGGACCAATTTGAACCAAACTTTACAGGAATGATGTATGGAAGGTCCTTTACTTAGTTTGCCGAAATTTTTCCGTTCCGCCAAAAAACATGGCCGCCAGCGCTGAACTTAG
>MJUU01016186.1:0-19652 GCA_002080025.1 Modiolus philippinarum | reverse complement strand
GTTAAAGTTTGCGTTAAGGTTCATATCTGAGAAACTACATGTGGCACATCAATCATCTTTGGTCAGTAGATGCTTCTTGGAGAGTGATGCTGGTTCAGATGATAATTGGGTCACTTTCACCTACATTTTATGCTTCAATGACTCAGTTTAAAAATTGTGTTACGGTTCATATCTGAGAATCTACATGTGGCACATCAACCATCTTTGGTTAGTTGATGTATTTTGGAGAGTGATGTTGCTTCAGATGATAATTGTGTCACTCTGACCTACATTTTATGCTTCAATGACTTGGGTTAAAGTTTGCATGAATGTTCATGTATGAGATACCCTATGTGTTACATCAATCATCTGTGGTCTGTGGATGGGTCTTCGAGAGTCTTGCAGCTTCAGATGATAAATGGGTCACTTTGACCTACATTTTACACTTGACTGACTTTGGTTAAAGTTTCCATTAATGTTTATATCTGAGATACTACCCATTACACATAATAATCTTGCCGTTCAGTGGATGCACCTTCGACATTCATCTTTAGATTATATAAAGGTTAATATTTCATAATAGCGGGCGAGGGGATTAGCCGTCGTTTGCGACTGCTCCCACTTCTAGTTCAATTTTAATATGTCAATGCTTTGCTGAACAGGGGAACCATTGAAATCTTACCAAGGGTGTTTACCATTTCGGATTTTCTAGATTTTCTACAGACTACAAATTCACATTGCAAATGTACAGCATATTCATAAACTTTGAAATAGATCAGACCTATTTCCAAAATTGCACAACTAATGTTAAAGAGAAGCTTCCAATAGATAAACAACTTTCTTTTAATTGCAGAATTTAATGATGTAGGTCTCTGTCAAAATAATGCTGCCATGCATTTCCACAATTGGTGGATAGGGGAATGTCTTGTCTATGCAGGGAAGTCAGGTCAAAATACAGAAAGCTAATTTTTTTCCTACGAAAAGTCTAAAACACGATCCATTTTAGAGAAACTGTGTGGAGCAACACCATGTCTCATGCAGTATAAAGTCCCCTTATATATTTCTCATAGAAGAGCAGACTTACAAGGGGTTGCATGGAAATTTCCTGCCCCTATGTATTCTTTCCCATTTTCCATACGGAAATCCTGAACATGAACCATTGTAGACAAACTATATGGAGAAATGCCATGCATTATGCAGTATAAAGAGCCCTTCTATATTTCTTGTAGAAGAGCAGACTCACTAGGGATGTATGAAGGGCTAAATTTTCTTCCCCTCCCCATTTCTTTCATTTAACAGTGGCAGTGGGGTAGACAGGTCATGATACGGAGAGTCTGACCGCAAATCATTGTAAACATACTCTCTGGAGAAACCCCACACTCTAGTTACTAAAGACCCCTCCAATATTTCTCATACAAACGGGATCATATCGAAGGCTAAGTTTCCTACCCCTACCTATTCTCCAATTTCCCAGTGGCAGTAAAAACTTGTTGCCCCAGTTGACCCTTCCTCCTTTAGATTTCTCATGTTTTGAATTCATTAACTCGTCGTCATACAGATATAGTTAAGATATTGCTCACTGGACATACAACTCTAATCAATCAAAACAATGAAGTAGAGAAAAAATGGTAGATAAAATTGACCAAATGAACTCCGCAGATTTCATGACAAAATTTGTGTGTTATCTAAATATAAAGACTAATATGTTCTCTGCTGCCATCATTTTGATTGCTTAGTCATATGTAGAGGAGTAATTCACACCAAAAAATATTTAGTTTCTCTCATTTGAGTCTCATAGTCTTTGGACTTCGATTTTTGTGAATTTCACCCCTTTGTTCCTTCGGTATTCTACTGCCGTTGTTTTTGATTTAAATATGGGATAAAATTCTCAAAATATGGATGATCAGGGAAAAATTACTGCTGGAATACTGATACCAGCTAGTGTTACACAAAGGTGTCCGGAAATTTCTAAATCTTGCATTTTTGATGGTGTTTGATTATTTTTCTCACGTTGATAATTTTAATATGAAATTAACTCACCATCATGTTTCCATTCCTTAGTGAATAATCACATGACTTCATAATATATTGAGCAATATCATAATGTATTGAGCAATATTAAACATAAAAAATAAGTTTGTGGTATTTAATTGAAAATCAAAGATCAGTATATCTTTCACTCATGTAAGAAATTCTTCGCCATATTACGCTTGAGAAAAGACATTTTTACATTGGAAGGGGCATATAGATTTATCTTTGTCCATCCGTACATCCCTTTTAATTTTTGCATTCAGGTCCAAAGTTTAGTATAAACCCGAAGTGATATCTTTATGATATTTAATCATAACATTCACCTCTATTAGTACTTCACAATGCACCAATAATTAGGTGTCCATGACCTACATTTCATGGTTGAGTGACTTCATTTCTCATCAGCTGTACATGATACCAATATGAAATTGCATCATAACTCACCTCAATGAGTAGTACCAAAAGCACTAACAATTAGGTGTCCATATGGTTAAATTTTGCATGTAGGTCCATTTCTCAGCAACTATACAAGATAACTTTATAATATTGCCTCATAATATTCACCTCTATGAGTACTACCCAAAGCACCAACAATTAAGTGTTCATGACCTACATTTCATGATTGAGTGACTGTGGTAAAATTTTGCGTTTAGGTCCATTTCTCAACAATTATACTTGATATCTGTATGATATTTCATCATAGCATTCACCTTGATGAGCATTACCCAAAGCACCAACAATTATGTGTCCATGACCTACATTTCATGGCTGAGTGACTTTGGTTAAATTTTGTGTATTGATCTATTTTTCATCAACTATACTTTATATCTTTATGATATAGCATCATAATATTCATCTGAATGAGTACTACTTAAAGCACCAACAATAAGGTGTCCATGACCTACATTCACACTTGAGCGACTTTGGTTAAGTTTTTTGGTTATGTCCATTGCTCAGCTATTATACTTGATATCTTCATAATATTGCCTCACAGCATTCACAGTCACCCTTATGAGTATTCCCCTTAGCCTCAACAATTAGGTGTCCATGTACATTTCAATTTATGACCTACATTGCATGCTTCAGTGACTATCATTTATTCTGTTTACCAACTATGCATACTATTCTTATAATGTTTCATTATTATAATCCCCTTTATAAGCACTTTACAGTTCCCCATTTTTAAGGTTCCATGAGGGACTTGGGTTAAATTGGTCTAAAGTTCATTTAATGACATTTATCTACTAATAATGCCTATTGGGGGGCATCCGTGTCTTATAGACACATTCTCTAGTTGTTGTTTTTTTTATATTCATAAAAGATAATCCGATCTTTAATCTGCTCTTTTAATATAATCCAGCTAAAAATAGGTACTACACATAGCTTGTCTCAAATGTATGAAATGTTGGTCTAATGTTCAGTGTATATCAATGTAACAAGGAAATACACTTCACTGCTGTAGACAAACACTGAATTATATTATCATCTCATTAAAAATATTTACAACTGTAGGCCTATACATGTAGATCAGGGAGTATATTTTTATTGTATATAGAGATACTGGTATCGGTATCTACAAATTATAGACTGATCACACATTTCTTCATAGAATTGTGTAATTAATTTATAGAGTATTCAGGAGAAAGTGCTATATCCATATTTTAAGGAAATCAATAAAGATATCAATAAAATTAATTTTAAAGTTCTTTGTGTTACTTTTCCTGAGTAAAAAATTGCAAACACAATAAAACATCTTGAAGATCCAAAAATTTCTCAAATCCATCATAGTTAAATGCAAAGATGGTTTATTGTTTGTAAATTTTATAGCTCCCATTTCACTGAATCTCTGCAAAAAAAAAATTTAGTTATATCTTAGTTTCATATTCCATGCAGCTAGGTGAGCAATGCATTCCTCTAAAAAGATCATATTCAAGATACTAACAAAAGAAATATATATTTGTCAATTCTCTTACTCTTTACTTCCTCTTGACCTCAAGGTCAAGGACATGTGTTATACAAATTGTTTGTTCTGCAGAAGGACCATCTAAGAAAGAGAGACAGATGCTGGGAGAAAGTTATCTTTCTTGTCCAGCGTTTACAACTTCCTGTAGTTATGTAGGTGAAGGTTGGTACAGAATTGCTGTTAGTAAGCAATTCTATTCATATTCATGTAGTTGTGTAATATTTTATACCAAGAAAACTTTGGAGGTCTCAACCAAAAGAAAATCTGTCATCATAGCAAATGTAAGCCTTAGTATGTAAATAGTTGAAAATAGCGAATTGCAAATAATCTGTTAATAATCTTGGTAGTGTTTGATGTTGTACTTTTTTACCACTTTACCACACTAGTAGAAACCAGTAGTTTATAAATATATGATTAATGCAACATTCATGGCTGAAATACTAAACAGTACATGTAATGGGCTTTTGAATGGAACCAACAATATGTCAATAGTTTTTCCTTGGCCTTACCCAAGTAAAGGTCACACCCCTGGGTTTCATGATACTGCCCCAACAGGAGCTGACACAAAAAGTGCAAATGTTTTTTTATCATGAATAATTTGGAAATTCTCATCAATGAGCCGCAGAGTATTTATTCTCCTCAGTCCGAATTTGCTGAAAATTCAAATTCAACCATGAGAACATCCAAGAGAATTTTCAAGATTGGAGATGTTGAATGAGAAAATTACGGTAAGTAGCCCCCAAAAAAATTCAAACACCAAGTGAAGTTGTAAACTCATTTTGTGATGGATGACAAATGCTGGTGAGAGTGTTGCTCAATGTATGGTTCAAATGAGTATTTAGTAAAGTAGCAATACGGAATTTCTTCGAAATAGGAGTCCACTGTTAGATATTATTCATTTGTTATTACATCATTATCATATTAAGCTGCGGATATGAAGTATGTGTATGATGGTTGTATAAGAGGTTCCAAAGAAATAAGTATCAAAAATACATTTACTGAGCATACGCTTTAAACCAAAATTTATATCTTCATTTAAATAATTTAAGCATAAAAAATTTACATCAAACTTTAATAATTCAAATGCATGAAAGATAATTTCGTAAAATTTATTATTTATAACATAAATTTGAAATCTGAATTTTAAATAAAAGGAAATAAATTTCTATTTTCCTGAAAACGTTATGAAAGGAAAATTTTCTTAGTCCTCACATTAAAATAAAATCCACTTTTAAATACAAGGCTTATCTTTGCTGATGTGATAGATTTACTTTTAAAGGTTGTAACCTTCCAAAATTTACCAGACTTGAATTTCGCCACTTTGTATCTGTTGTCAAATTAACTTATTATGCAGTTTTGGGAAATACAAGTACATTAATGAAAAAAATATATCTTAACTGGTTAAATTTTGTATTTTTGGATGAATCTTTGATGATATTTCTCACCATCATATATCTATTGTCTTTGGATATAAGAACTGATATATAACTATGGACAAAACTCATCTGTAAATGATTGTAGAGAACATTGATACATCCACTTAGAATTAAATTCCAAAAGAAGCGTATATTTGCAAGAGTAATTAAGATTTTTTATAAACATTGTGTTATTGCTGTCAGAGGGGGTAGATAACTTTGATATGTATTTGTTGGATTATCTGTAGATATTGTTTAGTGGTACAAGATTGTTTTGTCATTGCAATGTAATAATTACAGTCAAAAATAAAGCAGAATGTCATTAAAAAGTAGTTGATAGGGAAAAATACAGGAGGCAAAATCCCAATCAATATCACTCTAATCTTAAAATCAGTTTTGATCTTCTATAATTGGCTTAAATTTTGTACTTATAATAGATTCAGGACTTTTTGAACCCGTTTGTACTCAACTTTGACAAATTTAAAATAGCAACTGATTGTTATGATTAATTGAATTGATTGAGCAACAAAACATCATTTCCGTAATTTTGATGTTTAGATAGATTTTATTGTGAGCTTGTCATGAATCTGCTCTGTGTAATTCAAAAGGGGACATAACTACATTACGATAAAGCACAGCATAATTTCAGGTTCATGGTTATATGAAAATTAATTGATTCATTGAAAAAAAAAGTCCCTTTCTAGTAACTTCCGAATCATTCATATTTACCGACCTGTAATAGTGTCTTAGTATTTCTGTATTAAAACACCCATTAGTGCATAATATTAATGAGTTAAATAATAGTTCATTTTCCAAAGCATTTTCTTTTTTGACCAGAAAAGCTATATATTTTTTAGAATTCATTATCATCTAACTACTGTTGGAAGTATCTATATATAAGTATTTTTATTTAAAACGAGTGCTATATGACTATGAAAACTTAGTATATTTGAATCCTAAAACATGTGTTTTTTTCTTCACAGGGACAAAGACGGATGTGTAAAGTTTTACCAGACTCCAGCTACAGTACCAAGGCTACAACATCTCTGTCGTGTGACGATTCGGAACTGTTCATCAACACCGAAGATCGATTTCCTACATTTGCCTTTCAGACTTAAAGAATATTTAAAATATCACAAATCAGTGATGAAATGAGAAATTGAGAATTTGGAATTGTGGTATGCTTAATTCTGAATTTCTTAAATCTGGGAAGAAAAGTACTGACTCCCTTAAGAAAAATCCGGTCAGAAGATTGGAAGATCGTCTGAAATTAAAATCTGTTTAATGGTATAGTACCATGGCTGAATATACCAGAATGGTAAAATCTGATGTCAAGTCAATTTAAATAGGTCAACATTAACAGCAGAAATAGAAACATCTAAAACGTCTTGGGTAAAATCTAAAATAATTACAGTTTCTTTCTGAAGGTTTGTTTGTACAAAGAGATGTTTTGACTTTTTGTTTAGCTTCAATTTGAAAGTGAGATTTTTTATTCTAGCATAATTTCTTGTCACATTTAAAGGAATTCACAATAATATATTTTTTTTGCTTTTCCTTAATTTTGTCATTTACGCTGTAAAACTATTCAGAGCAAGTGATCCATATCAGTTCTTCTTTCTTCAAGTGTATTTCAATTGACTTTGTACACAAAGTATGAATTCATTCATCCAACGTCCATTTTTATTGTGCCCTGCCCTCACCACCCTTTAAAGAATTAAATACTTGTGATAGTTAAGAATTCTCATAACAAAGTACCTCAGTCTTCTCATAGTTTCAGTTAGTAGTGTAGGTTTATGTATGTAGTATATGTTATTAAGTCGTTATATCAGCATTAATAAATATGTGTTAAGTCTAAATTCAAATACCTTGGGGCCTCCTTAGATATTTTAAGTGTCAAGTTCAAATTAACCAAATTTTGAATAGAATTTTATGACTTCAAAATTTAAGAAAAATAATGTGATGTTGTACATATAAATATTTTCTGCTGTAAGCAGTATTGTTTTTATAGAGATATTGTTTTTTTATAAGAAATATGTCTTTGATTTATGCACCCTTGAACATGTGTTTTGTTTAAAAAGGAAATTGTATTTCTTTCACATTATATGGTCAGTAATAGTTTCATTATATAAGGGCATGTAGAGTATTCCAGACTTGCCAACCCTTACAATTTTGGCTTACTATTTTCAAGGTCATCTTGCACCCTTACTATGGTTTAAGTTAAAGTCAATCATTTCACTGCAGTTCCATATATTGTAGATGAAATCGGCATTTATAGTATAAATAAAAAAATGATCATTGAGGTAAATAAATTCTAAGTTCCCATTTGAAAAAAAAGTATCTACTCGTTAAAAAGTATTGTGTGAAAACAAAATGTGCTGGTATATTTTTCTTTGCTTAATTTACTTTTTATAATAATAAAAAGTGCCTTACTAGTTTTCATCTCAATGTATGATTTTTTACAAGTAAATTTACTATTTTTTATCAAAGAGGCAAGTCTGGTATTCTGTTTATTGCATTAAGAAAAAATGTACAAAAGTCTAAAACTTATAGACATTCTATTTAATCTGCTAGATTTAAATTGATCCATTTATAGTGAAACATATGTAGCAATAGTGATCTTTGTAAATATAATCTCAAAATTAATAGCATTTACTTCCTATAACTTGACAAAATTTGGATTTATAACAGTCAAAATTATATAATAAATCATTGTTGTAATCATTGCTTTCACAACTTGTTAATAACAATTATGTTCACGTTTATATATAGTGCTATGTTGCTTATTTATATTTTTACTAGCAATTGAAAATAGTCGCTATAGAAATGTTGGATGTTATGAATTGTACAGATATGTCATCTGGGAATTTGGGGGAACTAACTATTTTTTGTCATTTAGTATATTTTGCTTGTCTGCTGTAATCAAGAGTTACAATTCAGTTTTACTCTAATGCAGAAAATATGTTCATTACCGGTAGTCATTTTAAGCATTATACAGTGCACCCTCATTATATTGCCACCTTTTGGAGCAGAGAAAATTTTGGCAATAAGTGAGAGTGGCGATAAATCCGGGGAATAAATTACATAGAATCAATGCAACTTTTTGAAAAATGTACCTTGAAAATGGTTCGCGATAAGTTGGGGGACCGCCGTTAAGTAGAGTAGGTATAACGAGGGAGCACTGTAGTTGTTTAGCAGTATTCCGAAATATTTCTGATTTAAACGAGAAATTAGAGAATAAAAGACAATCAATTTATTGAAAATACTCATCAGTCTATTTGATACTATCTATCTTTAACATATTGACAGTGTCTAAAAAACAATAAGATACCAACAAACTTTCTTCATAATCTCCTGCTCTTTAAAAACTAATCTTTATTTTTAATTTCATTTTTTTTCTATGAAATCTTTCTTGTCTGACATAGTGACTCTCTTTTTTAAATCTTTTTCCCATTACTCATATTATCAAGTTTTGGTCTGTAGTTATACTGTTATCTTGCTTGCTGTTTAAGTAAACTTAACTGCAATTCTGCACATACATTAATAAGATATTGCCATTGACTTTATAAAGTGCTGTCTGAGAGATGGTTATGATTCTGTAAAATATGTATTAATCACATTACTAGAAATTAAGGATCTAACTTCACTCACTTTCTAAATCACATTTTTATGTAAAGAATTTCCATAATTGTGTCATTGCAGAATAGACACAATATAAGTCCATGGACTTCGAATGAATAAGCACAAAACATAAAACACTTGCAACTGACTTTCTTTTGTCTTCATCTGTATGTTAGGTATATCGATTCAGTTTGCAGTAATTGCCTATTTAAAAGAGGTAACAATTTGGGTGTATGTACCCAGTAGTTTTTAATGCAGGTATCTTTTCAGTGAGGTTTATCTTGCATGAAATAAATGTGCAAAGTGACCTTTGAACTCATGTGAAGGTAACTACCAAGACAGAATATAATGTATACATAATATAGCTCTTTTGTACCTTGTTCCTAATTAACAAATGTATAACTTATTATGTAAAATAAAGCTAAATTGTTGGTATGGGGACCTTTATAACATTAACATATACTATTGTTTTCAATCTATCAATATTGGCCAACATGTCTGCATATTGTCTTAAGGATGGTCACTCCTCAAGTTTATTATATCAAGGATTAAAATTATCATTTTTATTTATTAGAATATGAATCATACATCATTTTAAGCAAAAAAAAATATTGATAGGTCAGTGTGGCTGTTTTTGAGATTTAAACGCTTGAAATTTTGGCAGGAAACCGAACTTCTCTAGACTTTTCATTCACTTTCCACTAAAGTAAGCAACCTTTGAAATGCGATGAAGGCATATCAAGAATTTCATCAAATTTTGTAAGAAGTATATTGAAGATGTATACTATGATATTTTGGAAAGAAAAGTGGGGCCAGTGTTCAAAATTTTCTAATGCATTATAATGGATAAAATAAGAGAATCGAAAGTCAGAGACAGTTTCAAAAACCTTAGGAGTGACCATCCTTAAATGGCTTCCAGGAAGAAAAATAGTTGTTAGAAAGACCATATAGGGTTGGAGATGGTTGCCTGAGTAGGAACTTGTTTACATTTAACTCATTCTTCAACAAAAATTAATTTCCTCCAAAACCACTTAAATATAATACATGTCTGAGTATATAAAACCAAAGAAGTCTGTTTGAGAAAGGAGATGGTTCAGAAGAGATTTACAAGCTCTTGAGAGCCTCTTGTTTAATATATTTTGTTGATCTTTTATTTATTTGTATAGCAGCTACGTCAACCAAAAATGTACATTTTTCTGAATCCACTTGTTACTGAGTTTTATGTCCAATTTTTATTTCTGTGTTTTGCTGGTATAAATTTGTTTATATTTGAATGTACATATTTGTAAATAGTGGATTTATTAATATAATAATAAAAAATATTAAACATATGTCTGTTTCTTTCTCATGTAAATAATATTGCAATTGTTTCTGTGGCTGATAAATAAAATTTCCACCGGAGTTGTTCTAGCAAACTATAAAAAAAGGACACAAATTTTAAAAATATGAAATAAAAATGGGACCTGTATTCCTTCATTTGTTCTAGCATGAAATATTGGTCATGATGACCAAAGTTGTGTTTACACAGAAACAAGAAGTGCCTAAATACAGTAGAACTTCGATGGCTCGAACAGCAATAACTCGAACACCATGGATGTCTCAAACCCTTTTTCTGGTCCCTTTTGTTCAAGTTTCAACACAGTTCGACCTCTATTTCTCGAATACTCCTGTAACTCGAACTGTTTTCATTGGTCCCTTGGATGTTCGAGCCATCGAAGTTCCACTGTATAGTACTTTAGAATAAGAGAGTTAAGAGCCAGGAGGTCAACATGCTACTCTTGATGTAGCCCTTTATCTTGCTGGAGGAATAGATCTACAGGACACAGTTTTAAAGACAACTGTTGTGCCAAAGTTTATGTACAACTGTCCAAAAATTTTCAGAAGAGAAATCTTTGAATGTACTCTAAAGGTGCAGACTTGAAATATACCGGTATAAGTTTTGAAGCAAATAATTTCAGATACATGGTAATTAAGTTTGGTTCTTATTACCGGTAGTCTACTTGTTTCAGAGGAAAAGATCTTTGGATGTTCTTTCCATGGGTCCAATGTTTAACAATGTTCCCCGCAAGCCACATTGTGGATGAGGGGCTGACACAAAAGTAACAATATTTGATCAGCACCTGATAAGTGACATTCATGACATTTTTAAATCACCTGACCCAAAGGGTCAGTGTGAGCTTTTGCCATCACTTGGTGTTTTTGTCCGTCTGTCCGTTGTAGTTAGCATTTCACATTTTCATCTTTCCTCTGAAACCACTACAGCAAATTCAACCAAACTTTACAGGAATGATATATGGAAAGTCCTTTACAAAGATTGCTCATTTTTATTCCGATGTGATAAAAAAGATAGCCGCCAGTGCAGAACATAGTTTTAAGATTGGACCCTAAGGGAAAATCACATTTTCATCTTCTCCTTTGGAACCACTGAACCAAACTTGACATGAATGATGTATGGAAGATCCTATACAAAGATTGCTCAATTTATTCCGATTTGATGAAAAACATAGCCATCAGCACGGAAAATATTTTATACATTGAACCATACGGGAAAATTACATTTTCATCTTCTCCTCTAAAACCATTGAATAAAATTCAACAAAACTTTACAGGAATGAAGTATAGAAGGTCCTTCACTAAGATGGCTCAATCCATTCTAATCCGATATGATAAATTCCCTCAGCACATAAATAGCTTAAAACATTGGACCTTTTGGGAAAATCACATTTTCATCTTCTCCTCTGAAACCACTATAGAAAATGTAACCAAACTTTGCAAGAACGATGTATGGAAGGTCCTTTACAAAGATTGCTCATTTCGTTCCGATCAGATAAAAAACATAGCCGCCAGCACAGAACATAGTTTCAACATTGGACCCTATTGGGAAATCACATTTTCATCTTCTCCTCTGAAACCAATGAAGCAAATTTAATCAAACTTTACAGAAATGATACATGGAAGGTCCTTAACTAAGATTGCTTATTTTGTTCTGCTTTGATAAACAAGAGCTGGCACCGAATGGCAGCCTGATATACCCCGCTCATTGAACCCTGAATCAATGTGGCAAGTACAAATTTAATTGTATAGGGACACAATACAAGTGTGGACACAGTACAAGTGTGGACACAATTCAAGTATAAACACAATGATATAATCCTAGTAACCAACATGTTCAACGCTAACTGTCTGCACAACAATTGAATCTGCCTTACATTTTTTAAAGAAATTGTGACAAAAATTCCATAAATTGTACAACAATGAAAAACAATGACGTCTCGTAAAACAAGAAGTGCTTATAACGTAACCAGGAAATCCGAATACACGATAGATTGGACCATAAGGAATATCTGTGCATAATAACAATTGAATCCTACTTACAGTTTCAGAAAAAATTGTGACGAAAAATGCCATATATTGTACAACAATGACAAACTTAATGACATATCAGCAAACAGGAAGTACTTATAATATAGCCTTGAAATCCAAATACACAACAGCTAGATTGGACCGTAAAGAAGCTCTGTTCAAAACAACAATTGAATCCAACTTATGGTTTCAAATGAAATTGTGACGAAAAATTCCATATATTGTGCAACAATAAAAAACAATTAGTTTGGCAAACAGGAAGTGCTTATGACTTAACCTTGAAATTGGAATACACGATAGATTTGACCATAAGGAAGCTCTGTGCAAAACAACAATTGAATCCCACTTACAGTTTCAGAAAAAATTGTGTCGAAATATTTCCATAAATTGTACAACAATGAAACACAATGACGTCTCAGCAAACAGGAAGTGCTTACAACGTAACATTAAAATCGGAATACACAATAGATTTGACCATAAGGAAGCTCTGTGCAAAACTACAATTGAATCCTACTTACAGTTTCAGAAAAAATTGTGACGAAAAATTCCATATATTGTACCACATTGAAAAACAATGACGTCTCGGCAAACAGGAAGTGCTTAAGGCATTACCTTGAAATTGGAAAACACGATAAATTGGACCATAAGGAAGCTCTGTGCAAAACAACAATTGAATCCCACTTACAGTTTCAGAAAAAATTGTGACCAAAAATTCCATATATTGTACAACAATGAAAAACAATGATGTCTCGGCAAACAGGAAGTGCTTATGACTTAACCTTGAAATCAGATATACGATAGATTTGACCATAAGGAAGCCATGTGCAAAACAACAAGTGAATCCCACTTACAGTTTCAGAAAAAAATTGTGACGAAAAATTCCATATATTGTACAACAATGAAAAACAATGATGTCTCGGCAAACAGAAAGTGCTTATGACTTAACCTTGAAATCGGAATACACGATAGATTCGACCATAAGGAAGCCCTGTCCAAAACAACAAGTGAATCCCACTTACAGTTTCAGAAAAAATTGTGACGAAAAATTCCATATATATTGTACAACAATGAAAAACAATGATGTCTCGGCAAACAGGAAGTGCTTATGGAGTAACATTAAAATCGGAATACACAATAGATTGGACCATAAGGAAGATCTGCACATAACAACAATTGAATCCCTCTTACAGTTTTAGAAAAAATTGTGACAAAAAAATTTCATATGCTGTACAACAATAAAAAAACAATGAAGTCTCGGCAAACAGGAAGTACTTATACGGTAACCTTGAAATCTATATATACTCATCAGACCATCACGAGAAAGCTTTTGCCAAAATATGAATTCATTCTGTAAAGTAGTTGCTGAGAAAAGTGTGGTTACGGACGGGCGAACGGAGGTAAACCAGTATACCCCAACTACTATGTGGCGGGGTATAAAAACATGGCAGCCAGGAGGTAATATAGTTTTACATTGGACCCTATGGCAAAATCTTCATTTTCATCATCTACTCTGAAACCATTGAAGCAAATTTAACTTTACTGTATAGTGTATTGGAATAATATACGGAAAGATCTAAAGAAAGATCGAATACTTATTTCAATTGGATCTGACAATCCTCTTGAAAAGTTGTTTTCAAAGTTTTTTGATAAAATTTCTCTTAACATTTATGATTTTTAGGAAAGGTATTTATCAATACCTTTCATTATGTGATCACCGGCAGCAGCCAACCTCACACATGCGAACTATCCGCATCCTAAAGAATCCTTTTTCAAAGCAAATATTTCATTTAAATCTGAAAAACACTGAATATCAGCTGAAATTTTTCAATGAAAAGTGATTTGAATGCTTAAATATTTCATGGCAAGGTTGATGTAAATTGATTTTTCAGTCTTACATGCTGTTGTTTTGTAACTCTTTTAACTTTCATCATTATCAATGATGTGGCCATTTTGTTTATTATTGCTGTTCCGTTCACCCCAGGCATTTACCTATTGGTGTTTTGTGAATGGAAGGATAAAAGCTGTTCCTTTTGACTCCCGGATGAATCGTCTTTCCTTTACCAAATAGAAGCTGTTCCTTTTGACTCCTGGATGAATTGTCTTATTATTACCATAGGATAAAAGCTGTTCCTTTTGACTCCCTGATGAATTGTATTAACATGTATGTGTTTGTGGACTTTTTTGTTGCAAAGTCAGCCATGTACTGAATAATTTTCATTTTAGTAAAAAATGAAGCTAAGTATTGTTTACAACTGACATTTTCAGTTGCATGATGCTGTTATTGCAATGAACTCAGTCCAATAACAGGGGCAATGTTACAAAATAATAATAGCTCCAACTCACTAAAATACTGTTGGAGCTATTTTGTAACAAGCATGCACTTTTTGAAAAGGGAGCATTGTTTCAAAATGAGTGAAGCAAGTGCTTGTGGGAATGAAGTTAAGGACGGCAAAATTACAAGTAATTATTATCCATGTTGCAATTTTAAGATACATGTACTTGTTGACAGGACACAGCAGGAGCCTCACATGCAAGGATCAGCCTATATACTATGCATTTTTTTTTTTTGTAAAAAATGTAATATTTTGGTATTTACAGTACTAATATTTCCTTATGGGATATTACAGCTCATATACTGCAGAACAGTGTCATGAGTCCACATGGGGTTGTAATGACCAATAGGAAGGAAATGTCAGTATATAGCAAAATGTTACATTTTCCACAAAAATTTGCATAGTAGATGGACCCTCACATATAAGGCTATCCTGTAAATTACTGCCCAAGAGTAGCTCTTACAAAAACAAGGAACAATCATACCTAAGGCACAAATTAGAAGTTTGTGAACATAAATGACAAAAAATGTTCATTTGCATCATGGGCAAAGTATTCATACTACCAGACATTCT
This sequence comes from Modiolus philippinarum, assembly GCA_002080025.1. NCBI lineage: Eukaryota > Metazoa > Mollusca > Bivalvia > Mytilida > Modiolidae > Modiolus > Modiolus philippinarum. Next base: position 4,377 of record MJUU01016186.1, on the reverse strand, counting down.
ACACTTTTCATTGCTGTCATAAATACCTTTCCATCAGTGCCTTTGGCACTTCGATTGTGTAAAATGTTGGAGAGGCCTAAAACAGAATTTTATTTTTGTTTTATTTGGACAGAATATTTTCATTGCTAACCCATGCTGTGAAAAGTTACTTCTTATGGCTTTTTATCATTGTGTCAATACTGGTATTGCGTCCACACTTGAACTATGTCCACAGCTATATTGTGTTCACATCTACCTTTATTTACACTTACCATATTGATTCAGTGTTCAATGGCTACCATTCGGCAACAGCTCTTTTTGGTTTGGTTCTCTATAAGAAAATCTTTGTATGCATTTCCCACAATGTCCACCTGCTAAACCAAGTTCTCCCCTAGCAGCCATGATGATGGATTGGCACTTAAGTAGCAAAACATGGTCAGCTCCTCTGATATGATTCTTTTAAATCCATTCAGTGGTTATCTAGAAATAGATCTTTGTATGCATTTCCCATAGGGTCAAATGTTTGACTTAGTTATGTTGGATGAAAGATAGGCACATCGGTAACAACACTTGGTAAGCAACTCACAAGTAGCATTCATACTCTGTTTGGTTTAAATCATTCTGCTTTTCTGTAGAAAACAAATTTTGTATTCATTTCCCAATAAGGTCCACTGTTTAACTAAGCTTTGCCACTGGCAGCCATATTGACTGATGGATGGCACCAAAGAAACAACACTTGGTCAGAACCTCATAAGTGTCATTCATGAAAAATTTGGTTTGAATCCATTCAGTGATTCTCTAGAATATGCCTTGCCCCTAGGATCAAATATAAAAGTAAGTTCAGTGCTGGTGGCCATGTGGGATGATGAATTGGAATTAAAGTAACCATACTTGGTCAGCACCTAACAAGTATTATTCTTGCTATATTTTGATTATACCCATTCAGCATTTTTCTAAAGAAGATCCTTTGATGCATTGCCCCATACAGTCCTATGTTAAACTAAGTTTAAAATCCATTGAGCATTTCGCTTGATCTTTATGTATTTTCCCATACAGTCTAATGTTAAACCAAGTTTCATGTTGGATGACAGATCCAAACCAAAGTAGCAGCACTTAGTCATCAACTAATAAGCATAATTCATGCCAAGTTTGGTTCAAATCCATCTTAGTATGTATGCCCAATAACTTAAGGTCCAATGTTATACTATGTTTAGTCACTGGCGGCCATGTTGGATGACAGATTGGTACAAAAGTAACTACACTTTGTCAGCACCTCATAAGCATCTTGCATACCATATTTGGTTTAAATTCATTTAACAGTTCTTTAGAAGATCTTTGTATTTATGGATTTCTCTTTAGGGTTCAATGTTAAACTAAAATTATCCACTGGTGGCCATGTTAGATGACAGATCAGCACCAAAGTAACATCATTAGGTCACAAGTATCATTCATGCCATGTTTAGATTAAACAAAATCAGGGTTTTCTAAGAAAATCATTTTATGGATTACCCCATGGGCCTAATGTTACACTAAGTTTAGCCACTGGTAGCCAAGTTGGATGAGGGATCGGCACCAAAGGAAAAACACTTGGTCAGCACCTCAAAAGCATTATTCATACCATTTGGTTTAAATCATTCAGCAGTTCTATATAAAAAGATCTATGTATGCATTTTCTGTAAGGTCCAATTTTAAACTAAGCATGTTGGATGACAGATTGGCACATCAGTAACAATACTTGGTCAGCAACTCATAAGTACCTGGTAATATTAATGCCATGTTTTGTTTAAATCAATTCAGCTTTCTTTGAAGACAATCTTTGTATTCATTTCCCCATAGGCTCCAATGTATAAATTAATTTCAATGGTGGCTGTTTGATGATGGATCAGCAAAAGAGAAACTAGAAAAACATTGAGAAAGCTCACTAATATATTACCCCTGCTCCATTATTTGATTCCAGAAATAACAGGTGTGGAATGTATTGCAAGGCAATACCAAGTCCCCTACTGGTAGAACAAGGCTATATTACACTTCTAACAAGAGTTGTCAGAAGACAACATAGCTCGCCGGGGATTCCAGTAACCTCAATGCACAATAAATTCGAAGTAATAGAAAGCTTTCTTCACAAGAAAGTCACATATCAAATATAAACATCCTATCACTAAACAACTTAATTCTAGAAGCAAAGTTAAAGTCTTTAAAAATACCCTCAGGGCAAGGTCAAGGTCAAAATGTCTACAAATATGGTACCATTAGAAAGCTCTCATCAAAAGAATGTCACATACCAAATATGAAGACCCCATGACTAAACAACTTAATTCTAGAAGAAAAGTAAAAGTTTTTAAAAAATTGCCCTCAGGGCAAGGTCAAGGTCAAAATGTCTACAAATATGGTACCACTAGAAAGCTATCACCATAAGGAAGTTACATACCAAATATAAACACCCTACCACTAAAAGCCTACCTTCTAGAGGCAAGGTTAAAGTTTTTTAAAAATTGCCCTCAGGGCAAGGTCAAGGTCAAAATGTCTGCAAGTATGGTACCAGAAGAAAGTTCTCATCATAAGGAAGTTACACCCTACCACTAAAAGCCTACCTTCTAGAGGCAAGGTTAAAGTTTTTTAAAAATTGCCCTAAGGGCAAGGTCAAGGTCAAAATGTCTACAAGTATTGTACCAGAAGAAAGCTCTCATCACAAGGAAGTCACATACCAAATATCAACATCCTAGCTATTCAGGTCTCAATTCCTTAAGCCAGGTTAAAGTTTTGCTGACGCCGACGACGCCGACACCGGGGGTATGACAATAGCTCTCTGGACATTCGTCCCGGCGAGCTAAAAATGATAATACAATGTATATGTTTTCAAAGTCTAAGGCTCATAACTCGTCAAAAGATTTTGGACTGGAACCAAACTAAAACTTGATCTGTAATTCATAGAGGTAGACCAGCATACAAAATATCAGATAAATACCTGCAACGGTTTAGAATAAAGTGGAAAACTGACATTTTACTAAAATTAAAGTCAAAGGCCCATATCTCTGTCAAAAATCAGTGGAACGGATGATCTGTAACTCAAAGAGCTACATTCAAGTACAAAATATCAGATGGATACCTGCAACTGTATGGACACCCTCTTAAATCCAGAAATTTTTGTGTTTATATCTCCAAACTTTAATAGATTACAATTTTACTTATTATGCATATAGGTGTTTCGGAATGTGCTTAATCCGAGCGGAAATCCATGAATGATAAATGAATAAGGTGTAAAAATTAAATACTTTACTAATCAGTCATAAATATTTCAATACTTCAGTTAACAATCAATTATTTATCTCAAAATCTCAAAATTAAAGCAATAATTCTTAAAATTATCAGTTCCAACTAATAAATGTTCAAATTCACTCAAGTATGCATGTCAGTGTTCCAGCAATTTAAGTATTATCTTAATAAATATTAAAAATAGAATACCAAAAATAACTGGAAACCCCCTGGGTTGAACTTAGAATCCAGTAAATATATCTGTCACAGATTACACTGCTTTTTGACAAAATATTAACTGGAACTCTGTATAAAAATTAGTAATATATGCTCTAGATACTTTAAACTAACTAAATGTTAAGTCAAAATCGATCCCCAATTTAGAAAAAGACCGTGTGGTCAGAAAAACATCCGATCAGCTGGGCATTCAAATTTGCTTACCGAGCTCTTGTTTACATTAGAGCTAATACGTCACGTCACACTCCAATTCCCGCTATATGCAAATTAGTTCATGGAATCTAATAATAAATATATTAATCGTGAAATGCATACTATTAAACGATTAGTGTGTTAAAATCATGCAGTATTTACAATGATTATTCATTAATTAACACAAGGAATGCACTCGTATAAAAGTTTTACTATCAGATCAGAGATTACGAGAATCCAAGGCCGATAACTCAAGTATGGAAAATAGTCAAGAAAGTTGGCGGCATTTGTCAACAAATACTAAAACTTTAAGAATGAAACAACTCTGCATTTTAAAAATAATGATAAAAGGAACCATTCAATTCCCGAAATTAAATCCTTTGGCAACATGAAAATTACGTAAGTGTAAAAGATATTATTTACGCAAAATCAACTTCACATCGTACGATGAAAACGTGTTTCACAACATAGGAAATATGAACAGGTCTATTTTAAGTGGTTCTTGCATTCCTAAAATTCAAGGTTTAGTTATTCTGATAACAGGCAAGTCAATTATCAGGATAAAAACACACTTGAGCAAATAATTTCAGACCTTTCTTAGTTCTATAGTAGAGTATCAAATTGTACTACTTAATATAAGAAAATATAACATTAAATTTTATTTAGAATAACAATAAAAAATAAAGGGCTACGCCGAGCGCAGCATGATACGACCGC
>MJUU01016185.1:160376-179022 GCA_002080025.1 Modiolus philippinarum | reverse complement strand
ATAAGATTTTTACTGCACTAGCGATAACGTAATAAAAAAATTGTATTTAACAATTTAGCGCCACCCAGAATTATACTCGCCACTACTTTACTCGTTAAGTAAACACAAGCTGTGAAAACCACGCCGAAAAAGAACATGGAATTTCAGCGATAAAACAAAGTGACACGAGTAAATAACTACATGCGAGTGTTCTATGTGATGAATGAACAATGTCTATACCCGTGAGTTAATCAAAAATTACAATTTCAATGAGAAAAATGACTTGAATCGAGTGGAATTTCACGAGCTCAATTTGGACAATCTACGCATGTGCAGTATGCAAATTCAGTTATTCAAAGCAGTTAGACAGACAGCAAGTGCCCGTTGATTCAAATGAAATACGACGCTGGAATACGACTACAGAGGACTGGTAAATACTTAATACATAAATAACTATTCATTTCTATTGTTGACATCAAAATCAATGTGAACAGACAAAAGTGATAAGTTATTCTAAACGAGCTTGGACCAGAAGAAAACACGAGGTTATTTGCAGACGACAAACTCAACTGTAGACTTGGAAAGATGTCCAGTATATATGAATCATGTAATCCACAAATTGTAGAAAGAAAGTGAAGGAAAAGTTAATAAAGGTGTGAATTTATAAGAGGTTATTTTTGTCACATTGGTCTGTCACTATCTAAGTCTAATAAATATGTAATTAATTAAGCAATTGCTCAACTACAACTCGTACAACTTCATGCACTGGATCTCGCTCACAAATGTACACTCTCCACTCTCGACACCGATCATACAACTACTTGCAATGGATCTCACTCGCCAATGTGCACATTCTACCCTCAACAGCTCATACAAGTACTCGTACAGGTACACTCGTCATGCTCATTACAACTTTCAAAAATACACAGATATGGAATAAATATACATGTTCATACACCACTCGTACTCATTCGTCTTAATTCACACATAAATAATGCACATTAAATAATGCATTGAACAACAATCTAGTCCGACTTTACAATACCAAATATCATTGACCTATAGCTTGTAGTTATTGAGAAACAGACTTAAGCCAAAAAAACTTAACCTTGTCAGTGGACTGCGAAATATAGGTCAAGGTCACATAATTTTGTGTCCGCCAGATAGGGTTTGCCATAAGCTACCTATGAACCAAATAGAAAGTTCCTACATCAAAGGTTTCTATATAATAACTTGAGTAAACTCTGCCTTCACCGTCATACTTTGCATGCATCTGTCTCACTTTTCGCGACTTTCTTCATGGGTGAGACTTTAAGAATCTAACACCAGGGTGAGGGTCATACAGATAAATCTCAGACTACCAAGGGTAAAATTTCAAGTACTTGGATGAAGCTTGCTGAGTCTGAGACGTTAGAAATCTTACCGGAGGGTGTCTGAGATTTTTTGTCTGACCCTCTCACTGGTGTTTGATTATTTTTCTCTCCCTCGGCATCCAAAAAATTTATAAAATTACCGTCGAAACGCCATTGTTGACATCAGTGAATTACTTCCCTTTTTACGACGGCATAAAGCATGGAGCACGTATCTAATTCCAGGGTTATTACAGTGCAAACAATTTAGGCATTTAGGATGTGTTTTAATTCAAATTTTGCAGTTCTAAGATAGTCAATTTACTATTACATACTTTTCAATTCATATGGAGTAAGATGTGTATATTGTTATGATATAAAAAACTGGCGTGTACATACGCCTGTAGCTTGTCTTACACCCCCCAGTGTAAGACAGAAAAATCTTGCACTGCGAAATCAATGGATTCTCTTGTCCAAGGTGGGAGAAAATTAAAATCTTAAAAAATTTTTAAATTAGTGGAAATAAGTAAGACCACTGTTCTAGCATTGTACAAAAATGATAAAAGAAATCTTCGATATTTTTTCCTACTTTGTTTTTTCTGTTATTCTTGCAGTGCACAATCTAGTGAGATCAGAATTTTTCCTACCTTCTGTTTTCTCTGTTATTATTGCACAATATAGTGAGATCAGATAAGAATAACCTCTTCACCTCCATCACCTCTGGGGTCATCTTACATTGTCTTATCATTGTAGCTACTACCTTCAAAATTGCTGAAAAAAAAGAGGCAAAAAATAACATGAATCACAGAGATCATTGTTTGGACAGTTTAGAGTAATTTCAAGGAAATCTGAGGTAATGAGATTATAGTTGATGAGTATAAATATGACTAATACAAAAAAGATTTTGTCCCTTAAACACTGATGAAACCTTTCCTAATGCAAACCCTGTCATTATGTCATATTAAATTACACTGGTTTTTCAGCAAAGTCACCTTAACTATATATATATAACAGTAGTCCCATAACAGAATGAAAATCTTTAAAAAGAAAAGATAATCTAAATAGATGGTGCACACCTGTAATACAGTAGTAGAGAAGTACAGAGCAGTTTACAAGAAAATGTTAATAATGCTGTAATTTTCATGTCATACAGACCTACAGACAAATTGAAAGAAGGATGGGCAGATACTGATCCCTATGTGAAATCCTGCATCGAGTTTAGGTGACACAAAAACTCTGGGGAAGTCTGTGAAACAAGTAACTATATCTAAAGTTAATGAAAAATTGAGACCTTTCTGACACCAAATGATGTAAAACCTTGAAGGCCGTACAGACCAATGTTTCTAACGTTAAGTAAGANAGAAAAATTGCAAAATGTTAATTTCTCTAGTGATATCTTTGTTAAAATATTTTATCAAATTATCTCCCTTGAATAATTTCTCTGTTCTGTAAATCCGGCAACAGATTTAAAGCTCATGTGTTTTAACTCACGTTTTTGTAATGAAAATGTTATAAGAATGATTAGGAACATGAATTTTAAATACATTTGAACTTTCTTTTCATTTTAAATAACTATTTTGTTAAATTTCTCAATGAATGAAACCTAAATGAACAATTATTAGACAAAAATGGTGGAATAATACCACTGAGACACCTTAACTAAATATATATATATATAACAGTAGTCCCATAACAGAATGAAAATCTTTAAAAAGAAAAGATAATCTAAATAGATGGTGCACACCTGTAATACAATAGTAGAGAAGTACAGAGCAGTTTACAATAAGATGTTAATAATGCTGTAATTTTCATGTCATACAGACCTACAGACAAATTGAAAGAAGGATGGGCAGATAATGATCCCTATGTGAAAACCTGCATCGAGTTTAGGTGACACAAAAACTCTGGGGAAGTCTGTGAAACAAGTAACTATATCTAAAGTTAATGAAAAATTGAGACCTTTCTGACACCAAATGATGTAAAACCTTGAAGGCCGTACAGACCAATGTTTCTAACGTTAAGTATGGTGAATCATCACTTACCAGAGTTTTCAATCTTAAAATGAGATTCAGGTTCAACATGCTTTTCTTTTGTCACGTCTAATGATATTCTTTCTGTCAGAAGCTATAGAACAAATTGTAAAAAAAAATAAAATGTATATTAATTAAATGTTGCAGCAATTATAAAATAAACCAAATTTACAACTATCAAGAAAATATCTTCTTTCTTAAGGTAGATAGACACTGTTGCGCTGCACAATTCAGTCACGCATTAGAAAAATAGAGAGTACGATACTGGGTAGGTCTGATTTTCGGCTGGAACAATAATTTGACGGCTTTTCCTTTCTGAAGTCATAACTGAATGACAGATTCAAAAACTCATATTTCTTTTACTTTGCCGTGAATTAACTCTTTTTTCCCATAAATAATGTTTAATGTGGAAACTTTGTAAAATATCTGCATTAAAAGCATGGTGACATATACATTTTTTATTGTAACACATGAATTACATCATAAACTATCTGTCCTCAAAAATTCATCAAATTCTCATGGATAAAAAGTTCAATTCTATTGAGCTAAAAATTGCCTTTCTATATGTTTCCCATGCATTCTATGTAAATTTGGGTGAAAAAATGACTAAAAATGAGCAAACTTTGATTTCAATTCTAGAACAAGAGGCTCTCAAGAGCCTGTATCGCTCACCTGGACCATGGCTGACATAGATAAAAGGCATTTCCAATAGGAAAAACAAAACATAAAATTTTGCAGAAAACTTTTTTTTTCTAAAATTACAGTATTCTTGTTTTGTTTTCATCATCCACCATCCATTACAACCCATAACAGAACACCATTCAAAAAAAAATTTGGGCAGGGGTTCCCTTATAATCAAGGTAATACATAATGCTGAAATTGAAACATTCCGACCATAATTCAAATAAAAATTCAAAAATTTGGGCAGAGGTTCCCTTAAAATCAATATTGCCAATGTAAAAACTACATTCCAGATGGTGGCCATCTTGGATGAGGTATGGACCTGCCAGATACATTTTTTGGATGGGACCACCTAAGGACCGTTGTGGCTTAGTTTGGTTCTAATTGGACTGGTAGTTTTTGAGAAGAAGATCTTTGAATGTATATTCCATAGGGTCCAATGTGAAAACTATGTTCCCGCTGGCAGCCATCTTGGATGAGGTACGGACCTGTCAGATACCTTTTTTAGAAGGGACCATCTAAAGACCATTGTGTCTAAGTTTGGTTATAATTGGACTGGTAGTTTCTGAGAAGAAGATCTTTGAATGTTATTTCCATAGGGTCCAATTTTAAAACTATGTTCACCGCTGGTGGCCATCTTGGATTATGTACGGACATGCCGGATACCTTTTTTGGATGGGACCATCTAAGGACCATTGTGACTAAGTTTGGTAATAATTGGACTGGTAGTTTCTGAGAAGAAGATCTTTGAATGTAATTTCCATAGGGTCCAATGTTAAAACTATGTTCCCTACTGGCAGCCATCTTGGATTAGGTACGGATGTGTTGGATACCTTTTTTGGAAGGGACCATCTAAGGACCATTGTATCTAAGTTTGGTTCTAATTGGACTAGTAGTTTCTGAGAAGAAGATCTTTGAATGTCTTTTCCATAGGGTCCAATGTTAAAACTATGTTCCCAGCTGGCGGCCATCTTGGATTAGGTTAGGACATGCCGGATACCTTTTTTGGAAGGGACCATCTAAAGACCATTGTGACCAAGTTTGGTCCCAATTGGCCTAGTGGTTTCAGAGGAGAAGATCTTTGAATGAAAAGTTTACGACGGACGGATGGACGGACAACGGACGGACGGATGGACGCCAAGTGATGGCAAAAGCTCACCCTGGCATAGCCAGGTGAGCTAAAAAGCAAGCATGGTGACCCATACTTTTTATTACAGATTTTGGGTAAGTAGGATTGGTTCTTCAATTGTGCCAATGTACAGCAAAATCTCATGGACATGAATATTACTGTCTATCTGCCTTTAGTCATAAAATTTATTCAAGGGAAACTTTTATTGGTTCCTTGTATTACTCTTAACATTCCTGTTTTCATGTGCAATATTGGTGATGATCCTACATCATTCTTACTATAAATATAATGTTTAATGCTGACATCCAATTGAGTTCCATATATGTTATTTACATACAAAAACTCCCTGGGGTTCACTCCGGCAGTCCTTTATTTTTTTGGGGAGGTTCACAATGCTATTGGTTTTGTGTTGGTGTTATTTTTTGTGGGTTTTCACACTACAATTTTTTGGGGGTCCACACTGCATTAACTTTTTATGTGGGGGTTTACACTGAAGCATTTTTTTGTGTTTGTGTTTAGTTGTTATTATCATTGTCATTTGTAATATCTCTATTGAATTATTTTCAGACCTTTTGAGATTTGAAGTTTTCCTTTCCGTTATTGAATTTCTTTGCTAAATACAATATGAATATTTTTTTAAAGCAATATGACCTACCTCAAACAATACATTGTATGTAGGTAATGTAATCTGTTGGTCATTTAACATGAGTCGTTCACCAATCAGAGAAAATTGGTTATATGGTCCCATACAGTCTTGTTTTCTCCTACAAAATGTATGTATTCAGTATTTATAAAAATAGCAATGGTGCATTACATGATATCCCGCCATGTTTGACAAAATTTCAAAGTTAAAAAGGGCGTAACTCCAGGACCCTATGTACCGCTGAACCCCAAATTACTTGGTACACAACTTACCTACCAAGTCTGAAGACAGTAGGATATTTCATTCACAAGTTGTTAGTCGGAAACCCTAAAATTTGCAAAATTTCAAAGTTTGAAGGGGCATAACTCCAGAACCCCTTAGACTTCTGAACCCAAAATCGAATTTGGTCTGAGATTAATAGTAAACAACTTACATACCAAGTTTGAAGACAGTATGTTATTTCTTTCACAAGATATCAGTCAGAAACCCTAAAATTTGCAAAATTTCTAACTTTCAAGGGGCATAACTATGAACCCCTTGGACCTATGGACCCAAAATCGAATTTGGTCTGAGATTTATAGTAAACAAATTACATACCAAGTTTGAAGACAGTATGTTATTTCGTTCACAAGTTATCAGTCAGAAACCTTCAGGGGACGGACGGACAGAGACGGATGGACACACGACTGAGGGTATCACATAATACCTCGCCACTATCTGTGGCGGGTATAAAAAATCATAATGTATAATAATAGCTTGTTTCTGAATCTTGTAGTGGTGTCTACAAGCATTGCTGTGAATTATTGTGACATAAAAAATTTAATAATTGGAAAATAATGCATCATTTTGTACATTACAGCTTTCATACATCTTGGCCCAAATTTTGTTTCTTCGTACTTAATAAGACATTGACACACAATAGACAAATGGCTGACACAACTTACATCTCCACTATTTAATTTTTAAATTTGATTATACATGTTCATTTATTTTTGCGACATAACAGAAAGAAAACACTCAACTGAATATACAGTAATTCATGCCAACCCTGAACATCATCATGACCATTTTGTTCAGATTCAACAGGTCTCAATTCTACATATTCTTGAATTCTTGAGTAAATATTCCATTAGTCAGAGTTTGGTTCAGGGCAGTTCTACTACAGTTTCTTTATAAGGGTACAAATGTAACAGTCTTTTTTTTTCATTTGCTAACTGTCATAAATAACATTAAATGGTATAATACAATGTCAAGAATACTATCAAAAAGATCCATATACACTTACTTGTGTGCTGCCCTCATCAGGAAAAATCCTAGTAATTTTAATGTCTGTATTCTTAACTTTTCTGTTGGGGATGCCAATAACTTGAAGACAGTTCTGTAAAAAATACAAAATAATGCAAAATTTGGTTTGCTTTTCTAAACACAAATGATGTATATTACAGAACTTTAAAGTGATGAATTTCAAAATATGCTGATTTGCACTGAAGAGAAATAAGTTGTCAAAATGGCCAAAAAAATTACAGAAACTTCAGTATTTCATTTTTAAAGGAAAGAATAAGCAATTTTAAACTTAAACATTTACTCTGATATCAAGCTATATCATAACGAAAGAATTTCTGACCAATGAAAAATATCTATGACAATGACAATTTCTGAAATGTTTCATGGTCATGGCAAAAGAATGATCAAAGCAAATAATTGAAGTGCTATTCTATTAATTCAATACTGAAAAATCTTCAAATTTTCATCTGAAGACATAAATTTTCCATTTGAAGAGATCTCTCTGTCTGGACGTGGGACAGAATGTTCCCAAAACTAATGGCTGGTCGATGATTTAACATCTGATTATCAACAAATGATGTTAAAAGATATATATCCTTTAACAATCATAATATTGTGGTACATTTTACCCATAATGCAGTATTATAATGCAGCAGCAGACAGAAACTTACTTTATTCCTCCCTTTTTATCAAATGCTGGTACCATAGACATGGGATGTTCTGCCATTAGTGCTGTTGTTAACTGTAGGACATCCATTAAGTTATCATCCTATAAAACACAATATATTGTTTTCTTAATAGAGTAAAGTGACTCAAGATTTTCATTGTCTTTGCTAACCAGCATAAAGAAGATAGCAGAGATTTGAGCTCATAAAATTGGTGAATTTAAGAAAGGAAGGAACAACAATTTAATTGGATGGCTTTAAGAAGTTATTTGGCTGTTCATACATGTATAATAGGAAAAAACATTATTAAACTTGCATTAAATTTCATAAAATCAGTCAATAAATTTTGTCAAAATATCTTGTTATCTTTTGGTCAAATGTGATACATGTAGGTGGTAATTATAATCCATGTCAATTTAATACAATATATATTTAGATATTAAATGTTTTACATAAACATGTAAGTATAAAACATTAAAGAAGTATTTTATGCATGTGTAATAGGCAATACAGGTAAATTTGTTTGTACATGTATATATACATGTATATCGACACATCCATTCATGTACTGCAGTATGTAATTTAGGTACAACAGAAAACTTGCACATATAATTTTACATGTAATGTAATACATGTAGATATGTAGGTATCAAATGTAATGCATGAAGATATTACATGAAATACATGTAGGTGATGAATTTCATCCCTGTGAAGATGTTTAATGTAATACATGTAGATATGTAGGTGTCAAATGCAATGCAGGAAGATTTTAAATATAATACATGTAGTCCATGATGTAGATGTTAACTGTAATATATGTAGATGTTAAGCGTAATGCCTAAAGATGTTCAGTATAATACAAGTTAGTTACCTCATGAAGAGTAGTTAGATAGTTGAGTATGCTCTGTAGTTCATCTTCCTGTACCCCTTGTCCTTTTAATAATAACTGTTTGACATATAACAACATAAATGATCTGAGTTTCACAATCTCATCATAAGTTGGTCTTGGTCCATCTAAAAAGGGAAAAAACTAAAACTTCCTTTTTGCATGCCTACATTCATACAAAATGCAAACAAAAGATTCATACTATATTCAAACCTAATAAACTATGACAAATGTTGGTCCTAACACATGTCTTTTCCTCTGCTCTAGATTCTTTGATTGCAATCACTTCAAATGGGGGTAATAATTAAATTATTGAACAGAATTGTTAAAAGCCGAAATCCACAGGGCAAAGTGACGAAGTAAATGCAAAATCAACGGAAAAATCGTAAACCACAATGGTCATATTTTGGTATAGACATTTTAAAAGAATACACATGTTGTCCACAATATATCAATACAGACAATAAAGCTATTGGAGTTATATAAATACTAAAAGGTGTACTTCTAAGTTAATATGAAATAGCAACAACCTATTATAATATATGAAGCTGTGGAAATCAAAATCCACTATCTTTTCTAAAACAATATTTTTTACTGTAAGTCTGATAAAGTAACTTCCTTGAAGACAATAAACCAGCATGACCCTTGATAATTAGTGAGTGTGTTCAGGTCTTTACTTCTCACATTCTTTGCTTGCGTTTTATATCCCCAAGACATTAGGTGAAGAAACTATAGAACAAAAAAAAAAATCATTCAATTTACCACAAGTATAATTTAACACTGGAAAATTAGGTAAAGTTGACTGATCAGGTCACAGGATTAGCTAGGATATTGCATTTCAGCAGAACATTCTAACATAATCCTCATTGATGGTGCACCCCTGGGATTAATTCCACTCCTATCTTTAGGACTAACAACCAAGTGTGTATAGCTAACTGCGTTACCGACACCCCTGGGATTAATACCATTCCTGTCTTAAGGACTAACAACACAGTAATAAAATGTATGTGTATATAGCTATCTGACTTACCGCACCTGGAATTAATTCCACTTCTGCCTTAAGGACTAACAACACAGTAATAAAATTTAAGTGTATATAGTTATCTGACTTACCGACACCCCTGGAATTAATTCCGCTCCTATCTTTAGGACTAACAACCAAGTGTGTATAGCTAACTGACTTACCGACACCCTGGGATTAATACCATTCCTGTCTTATGGACTAACGACCCAGTAATATAATGTATGTGTATATAGCTATCTGACTTACCGCACCTGGGATTAATTCCACTTCTGTCTTAAGGACTAACAACACAGTAATAAAATTTAAGTGTATATAGTTATCTGACTTACCCACACCCCTGGAATTAATTCCGCTTCTATCTTTCGGACTAACAACCCAGTAATAAAATTTAAGTGTATATAGCTAACAGACTTACTGACACCCCTGTGATTAATTCCACTCCTGTCTTAAGGACTAACAACCCAGTAATAAAATTTAAGTGTATATAGCTAACAGACTTACTGACACCCCTGGGATTAATTCCACTCCTATCTTTCGGACTGACAACCAAATAAAATTTAAGTGTATATAGCTAACAGACTTACTGACACCCCTGGGATTAATTCCACTCCTGTCTTTAGGACTGACAACCAAATAAATTAGAGCTGTCGGCAAAGCCAGACTAATACCCCCCGCAACTGCATTTGAGTACCAAGGCATGTCATTTTGAAATTTGACCTTTAGCCACATGGTAATTGGAAAGTAAATCTAACAGAAATAAAGCATGTCAGGACTGAAATTATTTCAATCAATTCATATCTGGTACATGTACTTCACTTAAAGGGTAATATATTAAATAATATATAATTCGGTGGATACAAACCTGATTTAACCAAGCTTTTGGCAAAAAATGAGCAAGGATTAACTATCATAAAGATCAAAGGTCAAAGTCAAGGTCACAGTGACCTTAATTTGGTAGGCGACACATCGTCTTCCCATGATGCATCCACACACCAAGTTTGATAATCCTAGGTGCTACGGTACAAAAGTTCTGTTCTGGACACGGTTTTACTATCATAAAGATCAAAGGTCAGAGTCAAGGTCACAGTGAACTTAATTTGGTACGTGACACATTGTCTTCCCATGATGCATCCACACACTAAGTTTGATAATCCTAGGTGCTACAGTACAAAAGTTCTGCTCCGGACACAAAATCCACATGGTTTTACTATCATAAAGGTCAAAGGTCAAAGTCAAGGTCACAGTGACCTAACTTTGGTACGCGACACATCGTCTTCCCATGATGCATCCACACACCAAGTCTGATAATCCTAGGTACTACGGTAAAAAGTTCTGCTCCGGACACGAAAGGGGACGGACAGACAGACGGACAGACATGGTGAATCCTATATACCCCCCCCAAACTTTGTTTGCAGGGGGTATAAATATAATTAAAGTGTATATAGCTTACAGACTTACCGACACCCCAGGGATTAATTCGACTTCTGTCATATGGACTAACAAACAAGTAATAACATTTAAGTGTATACAGTTATCTGACTTACCGACACCCCTGGGATTAACACTACTCCTATATTTCGGACTAACAACCCAGTAATAGAACTTAAGTGTACATAGCTAATTGACTTACTGACATCCCTGGGATTAATTCCATTCCTATCTTTAGGACTGACGACCCAGTAATAAAATTTAAGTGTACATAGCTGACTGACTTACCGACACCCCTGGGATTAATTCCACTCCTATCTTTAGGACTGACCACCCAGTAATAAAAGTTAAGTGTACATGTATATAGCTGACGGACTTACCGACATCCCTGGGATTAATTCCACTCCTATCTTTAGGACTGACGACCCAGTAATAAAATTTAAGTGTACATAGCTGACTGACTTACCGACACCCCTGGGATTAATTCCACTCCTATCTTTAGGACTGACGACCCAGTAATAAAATTTAAGTGTACATATCTGACTGACTTACCGACACCCCAGGGATTAATTCCACTCCTATCTTTAGGACTGACGACCCAGTAATAAAATTTAAGTGTACATAGCTGACTGACTTACCGACACCCCTGGAATTAATTCCACTCCTATCTTAAGGACTTACCGACACCCCTGGGATTAATTCCACTCCTATCTTTAGGACTGACGACCCAGTAATAAAATCTAAATGTACATAGCTGACTGACTTACCAACACCCCTGGAATTAATTCCACTTCTGTCTTTGGGACTAACAACCCAGTAATAAAATTTAAGCGTATACTGGTAGCTAATATCTTCGTGGTATGTAGCTATGTAGTAATGGTGACGTCACAATTAAAAATTTGGTTGAAATGAACATGAATACCACGAAGAAGTGGAACCCATGAAGAAGTGAGAAGGGAGTATATACAGCTAACTGACTTACCGACACCCCTGTGATTAATTCCACTCCTATCTTTAGGACTAACAACCCAATTATAAAATTTAAGTGTATGCAGCCATCTGACTTACCAACACCCCTGGAAGTAATTCCATGTCCTATCTTTAGGACTAATTAACCAGTAGCAGGGTTGCCACTGCTTGAATGTCCCCAAATTCAAGGATTTTTCAAGGACTTTTCAAGGAAGTTCTAGTCATTTTCAAGGACCAAAATAGTTGATAAAATTCTGGGTTGCAATATTTTTTCCATAATTTCTTTGAACACCACCTAACAATATCAAATCTATCAAATTCCAGGGTTTTTCCAGGACATTTTCAAAATATTTCAAAATTCAAGGTCTTTTCCAGGTCATTGAAGTTCAAAATGAAATTCAAGGGTTTTTTCCAGTATTCCAGGATGTGTGGCAACCCTGCAGTAGTAAAATTTAAGTGTATGGGGCCATTTGACTTACCAACACCCCTGGAATTAATTCCACTCCTATCTTTAGGACTAATGATCCAGTAATAAAATTTAAGTGTATGCAGCCATTTGACTTACCACCAACCCTGGGATTAATTCCACTACTATCTTTAGGACTAATGACCCAGTAATAAAATTTAAGTGTATGCAGCCATTTGACTTACTGCCACCCCTGGGATCAATTCCACTCCTATCTTTAGGACTATTGACCCAGTAATAAAATTTAAGTGTATGCGGCCATTTGACTTACCAACACCCCTGGGATTAATTCCACTCCTATCTTTAGGACTATTGACCCAGTAATAAAATTTAAGTGTATGTGGCCATTTGACTTACCAACACCCTTGGGATTAATTCCACTCCTATCTTTAGGACTATTGACCCAGTAATAAAATTTAGGTGTATGTGGCCATTTGACTTACCGACACCCCTGGGATTAATTCCACTCCTATCTTTAGGACTAACAACCCAGTAGTAAAATTTCAGTGTATGCATAGTCTGTAACACAGCACTAACTCTCCTGATGTTGTTATAGATATGTCCATTACTAATAAAATCTGTTGCTAGGTAACAATAAAGTTTGGTTTGAACCTGAAATGAAAATGAAATGAATCAGTCTATATTGTAGATATAAAATATCTTGTTGCACATTGCACATTAAATTCTGTATTTTAAGAGGTACCTGCAAATAAGGGACTATAAACCAACTTTTATTTGTGATTGGTTTGTTTGAGCTACATTGTAAAGTCAAAATAAAAACATATCATGAAACTTATTTGCCATGAATATATGTCCTTTCTTTTTGCCTGCAATGAAGAGACACTAGTTGACGATAGCCATAAGTAGACTACAATTTACTGCAATTTTCACATTTTGTTGTTTTCTTTTTGTTCGTTTGCTACACAAAAAGTCAGTTCTCTAAAATATGTGGTCACGAAAAAATCTTGGTGCTCAATTAAGATATACCTTATTGCAAGCAGGCTCTGTGCAAATTAGAACATGGTCAGACCTTATATTCGTCAATATCTTATCCCAATCGGTAGCCATTCTCTTTTGAATCTTTAAGTTTCCAAGTTCAATAAATATATATTTATATAATTTTTGAAGAATTCATGATTTTGTTGTTTCATCTAATGCAAAGAAAATGACTTGAGGCAAAAGAATGCCAATTCTGAAATATTTATGGTCATTATGTTATCATATCCTCCAAAGAAAAACTTTACATAACACCCAACTGTCAAATTTTCTCTATGACTTTATTTTTATTTTTTAAATTGGAACAGGTGCTTTTAACGTTATAAAATTGCTCAAATTGCAATAACTGGAACACCATGGATGTGTCGAACTCTTTTTCTGGTTCTTAATTACAAGTTTAAACATATATGTAGTTTGACCTCAAAAGCTCGGACATCTCTATGGCTTTTACTGTTTTCATTGTTCCCTTAGGTGTTTGAGCCATCAAAGTTTGACTGATTGTTTAAATCCTCATGGATAAGTTTTGTGGACAAATTTTATGTCAGTTTATGTCAGACAATGTATACATGTATACCTTTTTTCTATAACTTACTTCCACAGAACAATGTATCCACAATGCTGGATTAAACAGAATATGATCAAATAACTGTTTTAATAACATTCCTCCTGTTGGTAAGTTAACAAGGAATTGTGTCAGATCCAGAAAATGTCCTAAAACTTTTGGATTCACATGATCCCTGCTTGACTGGAATATAAAAATATTTATCAATTACATCGAATATGAGACTTTCTATAAAGTTGAAGGCCTAAAATTAGAGCCTCAATACCAGTAAAGAGGGAATGAACTGGATTCCTTACCTATTGAATAAATAACTGCTGACATACATAACAGAAAGAACATATTAATTAATTTAAAGCGTACAGATAACAGGTTCAAAGTAGATATTTTCTTAATGAAAAACATTTCATCAGGAGCACTACAAAATACATGTAGATAAAGCATTATTCACTCCTTGCTCATCATTGATAAGTCATAGACAAGTCTTCCTATAGGCTGAATGTATTGCTTTTTTGTATAGTAAAAAACTTTCTCTGTGACAGACAATTAACTTGAAAGTTGATTATTGCTACTAACATATTAACTAGAGGCTCAGAGACTGAGCCTGTATCGCTCACCTGACAAAACGCTTCTATGCCATGCATGACCAAAAATTATCATGTTTTTTACCAATGGGGCAGGGTGTTTAGGTATGTTCTTAATTAGAACCTGTCTGTTTTGTCTAATCCTATTGAAATGAGTAATTTTTGCAAAGGACATTCTATACATTTGGTATAATTTGCTTTAATTGTTTTGAGAGAAGATGAAGAAAAGGATGGTTTTCTCATACTGGGCTCCAATGTTAAACTATGTTCTGCACTTGAGGCAATGTTTTTGTCGGATTGAAATGAAATGTGCAATTTTTGTAAAGTACCTTCAGTCATCATTCCTGTAAATTTGCTTCAAGGGTTTCAGAAAAGTAGATGAAAATGTGATTTTCCCATAGGGTCCGATGATAAACTATGTTCCGTGCTGGCAGCCATGTTTTCTAACGGATTGTAACGAAATGAGCCATCTTTGTTAGGGACCTTATATTCATCCTTCCTGTAAAGTTTGGTTGATTTGCTTTTGCAGTTTCAAAGGAAAAGATGAAAAAGTGATTTTTCCCATAGGGTCCAATGTTAAACCTAAGTTCCACACTGGTGGCCATGTTTTTCATTGGATCAGAACGAAATGAGCATTCATTGTAAAGGACCTTCCATACATCATTCCTGTAAGTTTGGTTGAATTTACTTCAGTTATTTCAGAGAAGAAGATGAAAATGTGATTTTCCCATAGGGTACTATGTTAAACCATGTTCCATGCTGGTTGCCATGTTTTTTTTTCGGATCAGAATGAAATGAGCAATCTTTGATAAGGACCTTTAGGTCATGATTCCTGTAAAGTTTGGTTCAATTGGCTTCAGCCGTTTCTGAGCAGAAGATGAAAATATGATTTTTCCCATAGGGTCCAATGTTAAACCTAAGTTCCGCGCTGGCAGCCATGTTTTTTATCGGATTGAAACAAAATGAGCAACTTTTGTGAAGGACCATACATCATTCCTGTAAGGTTTGGTTGAATTTGCATCAGTGGTTTCAGAGAAGTAGATGAAAATGTGATTTTCCCATAGGGTCCTATGTCAAAGCATGTTCTGTGCTGGCGGCCATGTTTTTCGTTGTATTGTATCAAAATGAGCCATCTTTGTTAAGGACCTTTAGTACATCACTATTGTAAAGTTTGGTTCAATTAGCTTCAGCCGTTTCAGAGCAGAAGATGAAAATATGATTTTTCCCACAGGGTCAAATAATAAAACTTAAGTTCTGCGCTGGCGGCCATGTTTTTTATCAGATCGAATCAAAATGAAAAACCTTTGTAAAGGGCCTCCCATACAACATTCCTGTAATGTTTGATTGAATTTGCTTCTGTTATTTCAGAGGAGTAGATGAAAATGTGATTTCCCCATAGGGTCCTATGTTAAACCATGTTCCGTGCCGCCATGTTTTTCCTCGGATCGGAATGAAATGAGCAAACTTTGTTTGAGGACCTTAAGTACATAAATCCTGTAAAGTCTGGTTCAATTGGCTTCCGCTGTTTCAGAGCAGAAGATTAAAATGTGATTTTTCCTATAGGGTCCTATGTTAAACCTAAGTTCCGCACTGGCGGCCATGTTTTTTATCGGATCGGAACGAAATGAGCAATCGATGTAAAGGACCATCCATACATCATTCCTGTAAAGTTTGGTTGAATTTGCTTCAGCGGTTTCAGAGAAGTAGATGAAAATGTGATTTTCCCATAGGGTCCTATGTTAAACTATGTTCCGTGCTGGCAGCCATGTTTTTTGTCAGATCAGATCAAAATGAGCCATCTTTGTTGAGGACCTTAAGTGCATCATTCCTGTAAAGTTTGGTTCAATTTGCTTCAGCCTTTTCAGAGCAGAAGATGAAAATAGGATTTTTCCCATAGGGTCCAATGTTAAACCTAAGTTCCATGCTGGCAGCCATGTTTTTTATCGGATCGGACCAAAATTAGTAATCTTTGTAAAGGGCCATCCATACATCATTCCTGTAAAGTTTGGTTGAATTTGCTTCAGCGGTTTCAGAGAAGTAGATGAAAATGTGATTTTCCCATAGGATTCTATATTAAACTATGTTCCATGATGGCGGCCATGTTTTTCGTCAGATCGGAAAAAATGAACCATCTTTGTTAAGGACCTTAAGTACATCATTCCTGTAAAGTTTGGTTCAATTTGCTTCAGCCTTTTCAGAGCAGAAGATGAAAATAGGATTTTTCCCATAGGGTCAAATGTTAAACCTAAGTTCCGCGCTGGCGGCCATGTTTTTTATGGGATCAGAATGAAATGAGTAATCTTTGTAAAGGACCATCCATACATCATTCCTGTAAAGTTTGGTTGAATTTGCTTCAGTGGTTTCAGAGGAGTATATGAAAATGTGATTTTCCCATAGGGTCCCATGTTAAACCATGTTCCGTGCTGGCGGCCATGTTTTTCATTGGATCGGAACAGAATGAGCCATCTTTGTTAAGGACTTTAAGTACATCATTCCTGTAAAGTTTGGTTCAATTTGCTTCAGCCTTTTCAGAGCAGAAGATGAAAATAGGATTTTTCCCATAGGGTCCAATGTTAAACCTAAGTTCCGCGCTGGCAGCCATGTTTTTTATCGGATCGGAACGAAATGAGCAATCTTTGTAAAGGACCTTCCATACATCATTCCTGTAAAGTTTGGTTGAATTTGCTTCAGTGGTTTCAGAGGAGAAGATGATTATGTGAAAAGTCAACGGACGACGGATGACGGACGGACGACGGACGCCAAGTGAAGGCAATAGCTCACAATGACCCTTCGGGTCAGGTGAGCTAAAAAGAACAACCCTTATATTCATAATTTCATATAAATCAACAATAAATATCACTAGTTCATTAAACAACTTCAATAAACACTGAATAAAGAGGGCATGGAGTGGGTTTCAAAGAAATTAAATGCATTTTGGAAGGATATTTATATAATTTTTCAAAACTTATTGAGGAGGATAATTCGATTGAATTAGAAGATTCATACAATATTTTGTTACAACCTTTGTGGCTGAATAAAAATATACAAATTAGTGGTGAAATGATAATTAAAACAAATTATAGTAAAAATGGTGTTTATTTTGTAAGAGACTTGCTTTCAGAAAATAACAATTTTCTTAATCACACTGAATTTGTGGAAAAATATCAGAATTTGTCCACAAATTTTATTGAATTCTACAGTATTGTAAGTGCGATCCCAGTAGAGTGGAAAAGAGCAATTGCTGGAAAAGAAAGACTGGATATAGTGGATACCATTTACATTGACAAATTGAAAAAAATGTCAGAAGTCAAGTAAATTCTTTTATAAAATTTGTGTTGGTAGCGTCAAACAAAATCCTATCAGGAGAAGTGGTCTGAGACACTAAATCTTGAGATTGATAATTGGAATGAAGTTTATTCAAATGTCTTTTCTGTAACTAGGAATACACAGCTGCAGAATTTTCAGTTTAAATTGCTGCATAGAATACTTGCTACAAACTCTCTTTTATTTAAGTGTAAGATAAAAGAAACAGAACTGTGTACTTTTTGTTTTGAAACACCAGAAACATATCAACATTTATTCTGGGAATGCTGTCATACCAAAAATTTTTGGTTATCCATATGTGACTTTTTTCTCTAATCATAATCTAGTTTTTAACCCAGATATTTCAGTTATAATTCTCGGATTAAATCTATTTAGACTAAATGATTGTATTGAACAACATGTGTTTCTAGTTTTAAAATATTACATTTATGTATGTAGATGCAAGAATAAGCTTCCTTGCATTAGAGGGGGGGATTGAATTCTTAAAATACTATATGCAAATAGAGAAACTTTCGACTGAATTTTTATCTTCCCCTCATAGAAATTTCATTCAGAGTAAACTGTAGCATTTAGAGGAGGTTCTCAGTGACTGAGTTATATTTTTATATTTTCATATATTTTTTTGTCTCCGAAATTTTTGTGCTCTTTCT
>MJUU01016185.1:143001-155991 GCA_002080025.1 Modiolus philippinarum | reverse complement strand
AAAGTTCCTACATCAAAGGCTTCTGTATTAAAACTTGAGTTTACGCCGCCGTCGCCGTCGCCGTCATACTTTGCACGCCTATGTCTCGCTTTCGCGACTTTCGTTGCGGGCGAGACAAAAAGCCAGCGGAACACTGGTAAAGTCGTTCACACAATATTTTGGGAAAAAATCTCACTACGGTTCGAGGATGTCAACAACACATATCGCAGAATCGTCGCACATTATACAGATCCATTATTACGGATAAAAAAATATTTTTTTGAATAAAGTTTTTAAAGAACGTTCGCTGGTTGCATAAAAATGTCAATCCCCTCCCTTCTCCACATCCTCCCATCAGTGTGGAACAATCNGAAAAAGATAAATGACGAAGCTGACTCTTTTAACGAACATCTGTTGTTTAAAGCCCTGTCAGAACAACTAAATGGCGACAGCAGAATAATTCAAAAATCTTATTGGTTACTAAATACTAGTATTACTAAAAGGTTGCAAATAACACTGATCGTTCTTTGAACAGTATTTGACTGGTTTGTCTGTCCTTCTATACACTAACTGATCTAACTGACCAAACAAGGGGATTAATACCTGTAAAATAAAATAAAGAATTTGACTGGTTTGTCAGACCCTCTATACACTAACTGGTCTAACTGACCGAACAAGGGGAATAACACCTGTAAAATAAAGAAAGCATTTGATATTAACTGTACCCTTTCAAGAGTACTTTTAGAATTTTGTGACAAAAAAATCCTTCAATTCATGGAGATGCATTTTATCCTTGCCTATAGAACCAGTGTAAATTCTCAAATTATTTTCAGGTTTTTATTATTGTTAAAAATGTCCATGGAATAGAATCACAATAATTAAAGTTATTTGTATCACTTTACACTTCAAATTCAATCTACTCTGTAGAACAAAGTATTTCTGTAAAAAACAAGACCAATTACATGTCTGGACCTGCGTCACTGTCACTCATGTTCAACTTATAAAGTGTTTTGTTTTTTTTTTTTCAATCTAACAGAATATCATGTATAGGTTTACCAATTCAAACAAGTATTCATTTACCTTATTACCAAAAATTCTTCAAATGCAAGTTATAATTGAGATTATATTAAGTTCAACCCTATTACCATCTTCGATAGCCAAGGGTTACGATCCGCTCCTCTCATCTTCACCCTTGGCAGATCAAGCTGGATTTCTGTATTCTCAAATCCACGTCTTTTATTGGTAGCAGTTAACCTTCACTACAGCCAATTAATTAACTTACAATATATCAAAACAATAAAACTTAAAATATGGCGTTTAGTGATTTTTCTATTTTGCAAAATTTCCATGGTTTAATTATCTTTCTTTACTTTTGAAAGGTTATTTCATTAAAGTCAAATATATTGTGAATTGTTGTATTATTAGATGCAATAAATAATCATTTATTATTACAATAAATCATACTGAAACTCTTACTTTAAAGGGAGATAATTTGAAACTGATGTTTCACAAATTGTGGCTAAGGGTGAAGAGGAGAGAAGCTGATCGCAACCCTTGGCTAGCGAAGATGCCCTATTACTGTAATAGACAAAAAAAGAAGAAAAAAAAAAGAAAACTAAATGTACAAAGTTGAACAAAGCATAAAATGAAAATAGTCCATATCACATTAGCAAAGGTGAAATTCAAATAAACACATACTTTGAATCTTTATAAGAAAACATATGAAAGCAATGCAAAAATTCAAGAATAGCTGCCCATGGTCAATGCGTTCAAAACTCTGCAACGTCTCTGGACAAAAATTGAGTACCATGATGATATAATATGATAGAATAAAGTACAAGTTCAATAAAAGATAAATTTGACATTTTTTTTAAATCAAAACTGGCCTAAAGGGGAGGTTCACATCACCAATGTGTTCAAACAACAGTAAAAACTTCCAAAGGTATTTAGTCAGAAATGTTAATCTTTCAGATTACACAAACCAGGCACTGTAATGTTAAAATATGCTGAAAAATGATTAAGTTCAACAATGCATAAATTCAACATTTTTTTTCAAATCTGCCCAAAAAAGGAAGTGCACATCTTCAATGTGTCAAGAACAACTGTGTAAAGTTTCAAAAGCACCAGATATAAGGAGTCAGAGTTTCAGATTACACAAACTCAGTACTGTAATGTTAAAATTTAATGAATTTAATGAAAAAATGACAAAGTTCAACAATGCATAAATTCGACAATTTTTATCCAAATCTCACCAAAAGGGTAAGTGCACATCTTCAATGTGTTCAGAACAACTGTGCAAAGTTTCAAAAGCATCAGGTATAAGGTGTCTGAGTTTCAGATTACACAAACTCAGTACCGTAATGTTAAAATTTGATGAAAAAATGACTAAGTTCAACAATGGATAAATTCCACAATTTTTTTCCAAATCTCACCAAAAGGGGAGGTGCACATCTTCAATGTGTCCAGAACAACTGTGCAAAGTTTCAAAAGTATTGGGTTAAAGGTGTCGGAGTTTCAGATTACACAAACTTGGTACCCCCAAAGCGTGACGGACGGACGGACGGACAGACGGACGGACGGACGGACGGAGTCGAGCGGCTCCTAGACCTGCGGTCACCGTTGGTGACGCAGGTAAAAATAATAATTACAAGAGGCTCTCAAGAGCCTGTATCGCTCACCTGGGCCATGGCTGACATAGAGAGATGAATGGTATTTCCAATAAGGTCCAGAGTTTAAGCTATGTTCACTGCTAGAAGCAACCTTGGATTGGAATTTAAAATTTAGCAGAATGATTTTTTTCTAAAATTTCAGTTTTCTTGTTTGGTGTAAATGGCAACTGAAAGCACCATCATCCATTATAACCCATAACAGACCCCCATTAAAAAAAAATTGGGCAGGGGTTCCCCTTATCATCTATATACCGGTAATACATAATGCTGAAATTAAATACATTTTGAGCCCCCTTTAAAAAAAAAAATGGGCAGAGGTTGCCCTCATAATCTAGTTTATACATATTGCTGAAACTATAAATAAATAATTCGTAAAGGTTCCGCGGAACCTAGTGTAACCTAGTGTCTCACCTGCTCACTCCACTATCACTCTAATTTCATCTTTATTAAGATGTACTGGCTAAGTAGAATTCCAAGAAACTACTGCATGGTCTTTGACAATTTCAGGATTTTTACCAAAATTGGAATACAAAATTTATGAAATATAACCAATGAAAATATTGTTTTCATCTAAAATTCATCAAAACACATGGTTGCAAACAAGAATTCCCAAAAATTTCTTGTCTTTGAGAGTTTCAGGAAAATTACCAAAATTGGAACCATATTTTTTCAAACTTAAGTTTTCAGAATTATGTCTTGTATGAAGAAATGGCCAAGATATTTGATTGTATACAAAAATTTCAAAAATTGTTAGTCTTGGACATTTTCAGGAAATTTACCAAAGATGGACTAGAATAAAATTCTGAAAGCTTATTGTGCATCTATTGACTATATGCAACAATTCTACATCAAAACTAAAGTCCTTATTCACAATTTTGTTTAAAAATTGTTGATATATGGACTTAAATAGAAAATTAAGCTAAATTCACTGAAGCGGAAAATAAAGGTCAAGGTGACATAATTCTGGTATGGATGTTGGTCACTACTAAAGATGTAACCACTTACCAATAATCATCAGTCTATGGCATGTAGTTGCTGAGATATGGTGCAAACAAAAAATTTCATGCAAAAAAACTAAGTCCAACTAATGGAAAAATATGGAAAAATTGGAATAATTTTTTTCAAAAAATAAACTTGGGAAACAATAGTAAGGTTGTACTGAACATTATGTCAAAATTTCATTGATATTGCATATGATATGAGAAAGTTATTGAAGTTCAAAAAAAGTTAAACATTTGGGTTAACCAAATGTTAACGACGCCGACACCGACGACGACGGAATCTATGCTCGCTATGTCTCGCTTTCGACATTCATTGCAGGCGAGACAAATATGTAGCAGTATACTTTTTTTTCTAAAATTTCAGTTTTCTTGTCTATTTCCATGGCAACTAAGCTCCTCCATCCATTACAACCTAAATCAGACCACATTTAAAAAAAAAATTTGGGCAGGGGTTCCCCTTATATTCAAAGTAATACATATTGCTGAAATCAAAGCATTCAGAGACCCCTTAAAAAGAAAAGTGATAAAGATTGTCCTGATAAATTGCTGTAATTATAACATGTTTGAAAAGAAAATTAAGTTTATAACCTCCCTTAGTTCATTATCTCCATTTTTGAAATTTTCACTTTTATTATACCTATCTTTAAATTATAGACACTCCCTAAAAAAATGTGTTGATGTACATAATGAGAAATATTTCATATATATATATATATACATGTAATACAAGTTCTAGTAATAAACAAGGTCAACTATTCTGGTACCAATTAAAAGGTCTTGCCACAAGGAATGCACATGCAAAATATGAAAGCCATATCACTTACCATTCAAAAGATATACCCAATGTTAAAGTTTTTTGTGGACAAACAGACAAACAGACAGACAGGCCAAAAACTATATGCCCCCCAAATCTTCGATTCAAGGGGGCATAAAAAAATATTTCTGTATGAAAAATAAATTTTTTGTAACTATTTTTGTTATTAAATCATTTTAGGCTTTAATGTGTTTCACATTTAACTATAGGTGTACCCTACTGGCTGCCACCTTGTATTGTAAGGACATAAGGACCCTTATTGGACAGGGCCATCTTGAATGAGGTATGGACCTGTTGGATACCTTTTTAGGAAGGGACCATGTAAGGGCCACTGTGACTAAGTTTGGTTATATTTGGTCTGGTAGTTTCTGAGAAGATCTTTGAATGTCTTTTCAATAGGGTCCAATGTTAAAACTATGTTCCGCTGGCGGCCATCTTGGATGAGGTACAGACCTGCCAGATACCTTTTTTGGATGGGACTATCTAAGGACCATTGTGGCTTAGTTTAGTTTTAATTGGACAAGTAGTTTCTGAGAAGAAGATCTTTGAATGTCTTTTCCATAGGGTCCAATGTTAAAACTATGTTCCCTGCTGGTGGCCATCTTGGATGAGGTACGGACCTGCAGGATACCTTTTTTCGAAGGGACCATCTAAGGACTATTGTGACTAAGTTTGGTTATAATTGGACTAGGAGTTTCTGAGAAGAAGATCTTTGAATGTCTTTCCCATAGGGTCCAATGTTAAAAACTATGTTCCCAGCTGGCGGCCATCCTGGATTAGGTACGGACATGTCTGATATCTTTTTTAGAAGGGACCATCTAAGGACCATTGTGACTAAGTTTGGTTATAATTGAACTGGTAGTTTCTGAGAAGAAGATCTTTGAAAGCCTTTCCCATAGGGTCCAATGTAAAAACTATGTTCCCTGCTGGCAGCCATCTTGGATTAGGTACGGACCTGACGGATACCTTTTTTAGAAGGAACCATGTAAGGACCATTGTGACTAAGTTTGGTTATAATTGGACTGGTAGTTTCTGAGAAGATCTTTGAATGTCTTTCCTATAGGGTCCAATGTTAAAACTATGTTCCCCGCTGGCGGCCATCTTGGATTAGGTACAGACCTGCCGGATACCTTTTTTAGAAGGGACCATCTAAGGACCATTGTGACTAAGTTTGGTTATAATTGAACTGGTAGTTTCTGAGAAGAAGATCTTTGAATGTCTTTTCCATAGGGTCAAATGTTAAAACTATGTTCCCAGCTGGCGCCCATCTTGGATGAGGTACGGACCTGCCAGATACCTTTTTTGGATGGGACCATCTAAGGACCATTGTGACTAAGTTTGGTTATAATTGGACAAGTACTTTCTGAGAAGAAAATCTTTGAATGTCTTTCCCATAGGGTCAAATGTTAAAACTATGTTCCCCGCTGGCAGCCAGCTTGGATGAGGTATGGACCTGCCGGATACCTTTTTTGAAAGGGACTATCTAAGGACCATTGTGAGTAAGTTTGGTTATAATTGGACTGGTAGTTTCTGAGAAGAAGATCTTTGAATGTCTTTCCTATAGGGTCCAATGTTAAAACTATGTTCCCTGCTGGCGGCCATCTCCTGCCGGATACCTTTTTTAAATGGTACCACGCAAGGACTATTGTGGTTGGCCCAGTGGTTTCAGAGGAGAAGATCTTTGAATGATAAGTTTACGCCGGGCGGACGGACGGACGACGGACACCAGACGCCAAGTGATGGCAAAAGCTCACCCTGGCATAGCCAGGTGAGCTAATAAAAGCGCAAAAGCGCTGAAGTATGGAGACTCTGTTTTTCATATTGAATGAATTGCATTAGAATGGTTGACATAACAACTAGTTATTCTGCCAACAGGAAGTAAGAAAGTCTTCTATTTCTTACATTGACTTTTGCCAACATTGGTTGATTCATATGTTACAGTAAACACAGCTTCAAGACAAATTCAAAATTGTACATACAGTTAAATATCAAATGTTTTACCTTGGTTGTAAAGAGCTTTGTTGACTGGTGGTTGTAAATTATCACATATCAAAAAAATTTTATGTATGCCAGCATGGTATTTAGTTGGCGGATCCAGGGGTAGGGCACAGTGCCTTGTTACTAATTAAAAAATCTTACTATCCATGCGTTTGTGTATATGCATGGATAGAAAAACTTTTTAATTAGTAACAAGGCCCTGTGGGGTAGGGTTCTGTGGTTGAAGCCCCACTTTTTTGGAAAATGTTTTAAAATCATATGCAGAATTTAGGTAAAAATGCCAAAAAATTGGCTTGAATACTAAAGTCTTCACTAGTTAGTCCAAGCTTCCAATGATTTTCCATTTGGCTTGGGCTATGGGGCGTCATTCTGCTCTAACATTAGATACAAAAACCGTCTCCAGTTGCAAAATCAACTTACATTTCCTTCCTTTCCTTTTGGTTTTTCTAATAGGAACTCATGTATTAATTGCCTGTATTCAATTTATAACAAATTTTCCAAGTCGATTGCTGCATGATCCCAACTTCAACCTTTAATTATGTACTTGATGCACATGATTGACGGTAGGAGATATGCAGATGATCTGCTTACTGCAATTTCTAAATCTTATTACCATTCAGATCAAGAACGCTACAACTCCTTTTTGAAGTATTAAACGTAAAGTATTCCATTACATTACGATACACATTTCATACTTCACACGACATGCCATCAGGTAATAGCGCTATTTATAGAACATTGTATTTATAATCTATTTTTAATAACAATGTCACACGATAAAACTGAGATTAACAGACATCCTCTTGAAAAATCAACGCCCCGGACATTTGAAAATATTCAAAACAAAATCAAAGGATGTCAACAGAGGAAATAAATAATTAAAAAGCTATGTTTTTGGGTTTTTTTTATTTGTTAATCTGGAGTTTCAATGCACTAATAAGATACATTTGTGAATGAAACAGCAAGAGTCTCAGAATATTTGCTAATGAAAACGGAATTATGAATGAGAAGTTCGTCCTCTAAACAAAGAAATTTCATTCACAGAACACCTTTTCAGCAGTTGCAAAATACAACATAGCATCTGCCGCTGCTTTGTTAATACTTTATGTTGATGTAGGTAGCAATCATGAAGCTGGCCACAAGGATTATCTCCTCTAGGGCATATATTTGGGACATCAGTTTTGATGTAGGAATACATGCAAGATTATTTTAACCAGTAGCGATGAGGTATCGTCATAAGACGATAGCAATGTACAGGGGGTCCCCGTACAATAACCTCTTTAAAATTCAAATAAACAGAAGCATATTAATTAATTTGCATTACCTGAACACCTCCTAAGGAATGTAAAGTACTGTGTATGGAATGTGTTATAACAGCCTTAACATCCTGTAATATATAAAATATTCTGTGTTATAAATACATGTATTAGTTTGTGGGTCAAAGTTTAACATTTCTGAAACATGAAGTGCATGTCTTGTCATGCCAAGTATACACATGAACCAAATTTTCAAAAGACTTGTCAAAATTGGAAGTGGATATTGTGGAGCTACAAAAAAAAACAAGAGCTGTCGCCAAATGGCAGCCAAATATCCCCCCAATCATTGAACCCCGAATCGATATTGAAAGAGCAAATCTAAGTGGGTGTGGACACAATACAGGTGTGGACACAGTATAAGTATGAACACAATAACATAATCTTCAAGAAAGAACATTTCACGAAGGTTCCAATAAAAATTCTCTGTCAAATAAGACAAATATAAAATTCACCCTTCTTTCCCCTCTTTGACATTTAATACGAAAAAACATACGCTTTAGAGAAATTTCATTACAACACTTTGAAAACAACTTTTCAAAAGAATTACAATGAAAAGAGGTGTTTTTCTCACACAGTTTGATTTTATCTATGCTTTGAATTATTTCTTTGATAAATGTCAAAGTCCAAAAAAATAATTGCAGAAGGAATCAATGAAAGTCCAAGTCAAATTATCTCCCCTTCCTGGTTCCAGATATATAATTTTTTTCCTTCATGCACATCTCCATATTGTGTTCTTCCTTTGTGTAAAATTTCATCAAAATCCTTCAAAAGGTTTAAGAGGAGTTGTGCTTATGAGGTAAGACATATATAGGGAATCAATGAAAAGTCAAAGTCAAATTATCCCCCCTTCCTGGTTTCGGACAATAATTATATTCCTTCATGCACATCTCCATATAGTGTCCTTCCTTTGTGTAAAGTTTCATCAAAATCCTTCAATTGGTTCAAATAGAGTTGCACTTACGAGGTAACCCATACATAGGGAATCAACAAAAAGTCAAAGTCAAATTATCTCCCCTTTCTGGTTTCGGACAATAATTATATTCCTTCATGCACATCTCCATATAGTGTCCTTCCTTAGTGTAAAATTTCATCAAAATCCTTCAAGTGGTTCAAGAGGAGTTGCGCTTACGAGGTAACCCATACATAGGGAATCAACAAAAAGTCAAAGTCAAATTATCTCCCCTTCCTAGTTATAGACAATAATAGTATTGCTTCATGCACATCTCTATATAGTGTCCTTTCTTTGTGTAAAGTTTCATCAAAATCCTTCCAGTGGTTCAAGAGGAGTTGCGCTTACGAGGTAACTCATACATAGGGAATCTACAAAAAGTCAAAGTCAAATTATCTCCCCTTCCTGGTTCTGGACAATAATTATATTCCTTCATGCACATCTCCATATAGTGTCCTCCCTTTGTGTTAAGTTTCATCAAAATCCTTCAAGTGGTTTAAGAGGAGTTGCACTTACAAGTAGTGTGGACAGACGGACAGACGAACAGACAGACAGACAGATGGACTGACAGACAGACAGGGTGATTCCTATATACCCCCCCAAACTTTGTTTGCGGGGGGTATAATCATCACAATTCACATCTCCTAACAAAAAAGTAGCATACCAAATTTCAAATGAATTCCTTCAGGCCGAGTATGATTTTTTCAACGAAAAATATAAGACAGAATTAGGGATAGACAAGGATATTCCAATAAACCCTTCAATTGTTGAGTGGGGTAC
The DNA here is from genome assembly GCA_002080025.1 of Modiolus philippinarum. Taxonomy (NCBI): domain Eukaryota; kingdom Metazoa; phylum Mollusca; class Bivalvia; order Mytilida; family Modiolidae; genus Modiolus; species Modiolus philippinarum. The sequence goes on along the minus strand of MJUU01016185.1, from coordinate 146,485 downwards.
AATATTTCTGAATCCCTCCTGTTTTTAATTTAAAAGCATACATTTTCTTCAAAATGTTTAAGAAATAAAGCCAGGAGATGATTATTTTTAACTGTGGTTTTATCAAATTATAAGAAATACATATATATAAGAAATTTTCATGCTGCACAAGTCTTACCTGAGACATTAATGCATGCTGCACATGGACAAAGTGGGTGGGGTTCCCTTTGGGAGAAGATTCTAAACATAATTGACCATCACATGCCATTGGATTGTACATGAAGACAATGGTTGACGTAAGTTTCCCATCATATAACAACTGAAAAATAGACAACATTATTCAATATATAAACAAATTATACACTATATGTACTAAAATTTCTGTTGCTTTTTTTAAAGTAAACAGTAATTTTTCAATTAATATAAATGATTTAATGTCTTAATGTGTAAATTTTCATAAAAGGATTTATTTACCATTTACTGTAAATTAAAAGGCTAAACTCACAAAAATATCTGGCAGCATCACAATGTACACAAATATCATAATATAGGTATAATACTTACTCTTTTGTTAATTTCTTCATTACTGAGACCACTTTCATTTTCGAACCTAAACTGGCTCTGAAAAAAATTAACCCAAATATCAAATGAAACTCATCTCCTTTAGTCATCATGATCAGCCTATCGGCTGACTACTAATAACATATTACAGTACTTTTTGTTGGCCGATTTTTCAAAATCTGTGAATAAAGGGCTACGCCGAGCGCAGCATGATACGACCGCAGCATGTCGTCCACTGAAATCTGAAAAAGTGTAATTTAAAGCGAGTATGGACAAACGAAAGAGCTTGACACAATAATTAGATGGACGCAATAAGGAGATTGACCCAGAAATTAGCTGGACACAAACTAGGGAAAATAAAAATTAGCCCTTATGACTCCTTATGATTCCTCTTTGACCCTTTATAGCGCAGAAACGGTAAGAGCTACGCCCAATCCATTGACATACTGCTGAAAGCTTATATCAAGAGGAATCCAAAGAAAAAAGACCATCAAAATGCGATGAAAAATAAAAATTTTAGGTAATCTGCAACTTTGCAGTTTTGGCCCCTGTGAACCCTTATAGCACGGAAACAGTAAGAGCTAAGCAAAATCCGTTGACATACTACTGAAAGCTTACATCAAGTGGAATCCAAAGAAAAAAATCCCATCAAAATCCGATGAAAAATAAAAATTTTAGGTTATCTGTAAATTTATGATTTTGGCCCCCTTCGGCCCCTCACAGCTCGGAAACGGTAAGAGCTACGCCAAATCCGTTGACATACTACTGAAAGCTTACATCAAGAGGAATCCAAAGAAAAAAATCCCATCGAAATCCGATGAAAAATAAAAATTTAAGGTTATCTGTAAATTTATGATTTTGGCCCCCATTGGCCCCTCATAGCTGGGTAAGGAAACAAGTTACCAAAAATCTAATAGTAGAGCGCTATGTAAATTTTACTTAAGGAATCCTTTGAAAAAAATTGCATCAAAATCGGACTAAAAATAAAAAAATTAAATTTTTGAAATTCGCCCCTTTTGGGCCCCATTTATCTCGTGAACGGTACATGCCACGTGAAATCCGTTGGCATACTTTAGATTGCAAATTTTCTAAGGAGTTTACTGAAAGAAACCCCATCAAAATCCAACAAATAATAAAGATTCTACAGTCAAATATGTCAAAACACCTAATTTAACCCCTTTTGGCCCCTTTTTTTAAAACGGGTGGGGCCACAATGACCAAAACTTACCCAAGCATTCCTTTCGTGCCAAGGAACATTGTGTTAAAATTTCACAAGGATTGATCATCTGGAACTTAAGTTATTGGCCAAAAACAAAAGTGTCTACAGACGACGACAACGACAACGACGACAACGACGACGACGACGACAGCACCATACCATTATACGACCGACCGCAAAAATTTTTGCGGTCGTATAAAAACCAGTGGTTTTATAACATTTTTTTAATTTTAAATCTACAGGTTAGTTAAAAATTTTTGTTTGAGCAAACTGAAATTCTTTAAAAGAACTGTCAATTAAGAGAAAATGAATAGCTACCACAAATTTTAATCTCACAAAAATGGTACCTTGTAACTTGGTCCTAATTGGTATATGCCATGTATTTGCTGTGGTGACAGGGATTCACTAAACAGGTATACAGTAGATATCTGTCCACAGAACATATGATCTGTCTCACCTTCGACACTGGATCCAAGGAAACACTTGTCAAATGGCTGAAATAAAATTATCATTAAAATCATCAATTATCATTCATTTACAGCAGAGAACAACTTCATTTTGATACAGTATAGTGCTCTGTAAATACATGTATGAACAAAATCTTTCATTTTATACACGAATTTGTCGGTATTTTAAATCACTGTATGACACTGACCTTCAAAATATTTAAGACTTCTACCTTTGTCTTATGATCCACCATTTTATCATTGTCTTGCAAGAATAGATATTTATGATTCATAACAACATTTTGATGCTGGCTTTTAACATGAATAAGTGATATGACCTTTCCTGTCATTTTACTGGTCAATCCTATGGTGCTATAATTTTTTTTTCTTCTTTTTTTTCTGCTGTTTGTTGGTCAGGATCAACATTGTATAGAAATATTTTTGCTAATAAGAATAAAACATAGATGTTACAAGCATATAAACTTTAAGAAAAATGTCGCCATTCTTCTGGTCCAATAAAAATGGATATTTTACTGGACCAGGCTAAAAATTACAGGTCAGGAATGGCAAATCGACAGAATTTCGAGAGGAATGATCTGATGATAGACTACAAATGCCTTTTATTTATGTCTATTTTCAATAGTAAACTTACATCACTGGTGTTAACCAGCCACGACATTTCTGAATGAGATTCCAGGTTTCCATCGACATACACACGTAATTCTGATTTGGTCCATCTGTTATATACATGTACAACTGTCACCATGTGCCACTGTAAATAAAACAACTTAAGTTTTGATGGCTATTCTAATGTAATATTAATGTAACGGATTATTTGATTGGTCAAAACTGACCATCAATTACACTGTCTACATGCCTCGGACAAAGAAGGTTCCCTTTCAAGTCTGGTTCCTTGTCCACTTACAACTAAGTTATAAATAAGACATGAAATTGTTAGATTAAATTAGAACTAGATGTTGTCGGAAACGACAGCTATCCCCGCACTCCCTGTTCGACACAGAAAACAGTTGTTATACACCCTTGGCATAATTTTTTTCATTATCTTTGAAATCTACCTATTGATAGTCATTATTGTTACTAAAAGAATTCTAGGATATATGGTTGCCAAGTAGAATTCCAAAATATAAGTGGTCTTTGAGACTTTCAGGAAATAAACCAAAATTGGAATAAATATTTTTGAAATCCAGTTGATGAAAATGTTTTTCCTAAACTAAATAAACAATTTAAGTATGGTTGCTAGGTAGAATTCCAAAAAATA
>MJUU01016185.1:23994-46841 GCA_002080025.1 Modiolus philippinarum | reverse complement strand
TCTTACAAATGTTACTATTGGATAGATGAAAATTGAAGGACGGAAACACAAAATCTTTATTGATGCATATTAAATGGACAACACTTGTTTTAGTGTTTTTCTCCTCTAAGTCAGCCTGATATAAAATACATTTTTAAACTGCTATGTGTTGCATTTTCTAGTTGAACTAAACCCAATACATGTTTTAACAGTACATTCATTGTACTATGTGTACTGTATAAATTATTTCACGACTGTAAAAATTATCAACCAAAGTTGTAATTTGCTTGTTGCAAAAATCAATTTTAAGATTATTAGAGAACAATTACCAAAATTTTAAATTGAGAAAAAAAACAATAGAAAGTAACACAGTACTGATGTTCTTTACTAGACAGTTGTATTTCAAAGTTGAATGTACTTAAAAAAATTCTGATTGATTTCTTAACAGTCTGTCAGAGACATATGAATTGAAGAGACAACAACATCTTAATGAACTGAGTAAGAAAGAGGAAGATATGAGACAAGCATTTGTTATTAGAGTCAAAGAAAAGGAAGCTCATCTCAAAGACACAGAGAAGGAGGTAGATACATGATTCATGTTATTATTACGTAAAGGGTTATAAAAGACAAGGTTTGGTAAGGGCCTAGTTTGGCCTGCTAATTTGCTCATTTTGGACTTTATTGTTTGATTGTTTTAATATACTAGAATGGTTGCATTTAATGGATTCATGCTCATTTTGCAAAAAATACTACTGGGATCCTAGAAATAATGTCGAAAAATTAGCCAGAAAAGGCAAAATTTTAAAAATTGGAGAATTTTTGTCATTTTTTGATAGCTTTTTAATTGAAATGGGAGTGGCCAACAACATGTATATTGAAAATATTTATATATTAGTTGTAATTTACTATTTACGCAATATTTATTAAAAAAAGCTCGTTTGTGTACACATGGTTGGCCAATGTTAAATATGCAAAAAACGTTCCCAAAACCTTGCATTTTAATCATTTTTCAAGGATTTCTTCCATTTATTCTGTGTTTGGTTGGCTTATTTTTCACCAAATCTGTGGAATTAATCCCAAAAAAACCACCTGAATCAAGTAAAGTACACATTAAAGAGTTGGAAAACTACCACAGATCTTTCTTAAGCTTTTCTTCAATTTTTGGGCCAAAATGTGGTCTTACCGAACCTACTCCTTTTTAGCTACGCTAGGTGAAATTTTACCATCAGTTGACATCTCTCATCTGTTGCAAACTTTTTAATAAAGATCTTATCATCTCAAACCACAGGGCCAATTGCAACCAATCTTTGTATGTTTTTCTTCAAAAAATGTATCCCACCACAACCTGTCTTCAAATATGGCCCAAGTGTTGAAGATACCAATTAAAACTTAATTTGTAAAAATGTGTTTGGCAAATCTTCACATATTCCAGCATATCTGGCAGCAAGGAACATTGTTCAAAGGAGGTGTATGGACATAGTTGGATTCTTTTAACATGAAGATATATTTGAATGTTTGTGTCAGCCGTTGTCAAGTGAAAGATACGGGATGTCAAGAGAGTGTTGTTTCTCTTTAGGGAGGGGGAAGTAGAGAGCCTCTTGTTTTTATAATCTTTTTTGAAGCTGAAGCAGTTGACCACAAAGCATTAATTGAACAATAACATATTTTTCTCTTTTAGCTGCATGACAGATTTGATGCCTTAAAGAAGAAACATGCAGAAGAAAAGAAGAAATTAGAAGATAGTAAGAAGAAACTAGAGGAAGAAATCAATGCATTTAATGATAAGAAAATAGCGTATCAACAACACTCATCTACATTAGGAAAGAAAGGAAAACGCTAAAACCGGGAACTTTTGTTTTATACTGCTGACTTTTGATAGTGATATTATTTTCATTGAACAAATATGAAGAAAAAGGGTAAAAGTGGAAGAGAATCTCCTTAATTAATTATTTGATAAAAGGTGCTATCATGTATGAAAATAAAGTATAGAGAAATTAGACTGTTGATGAAGAAAATTGTCATGGAAAATTGTTTTTGTAAATGGCATTTTGAAATCTCCATTATCATGATAATGTAAATAACATTTTTGGCCAGTTCTAAACCTAAGCCCAATTGATGAAAATTAGCTTTGTTTTGCTTTGTACAGGAATCAAAAAGCCTGTTTTGAGTACTGACAACTATGAAGAATTTCATTTCCAAAATCTTGCCAACAAATAAGATCATTATAAAACATCAATCAGTAGTAAATTTGGCATCATCATTTAACTACTAAACTAGGCAAAATACATTGTTATTACATAGTATTACATTGTGTATTAGTATTGTTAGTTTTGTACACATAATTGTTGTCAATTAAGCTTCACTATTTCATGATTTCTTTGATGTTTGTTTTGCTTCATATTTTGATATTATGTTTCTCTTGAATCTCACTCTTTAATGTTATTTATTTAAATCAATGTCTGATCTTAACCTATGAAAAAATTATTTATTGAACCATTTGTTAATCTGTATGAAGTTCTTTCATAACCATAGTTCATTAAAAAGAACAAAAACAATACAAAAAAAATCTGAATTTGAAGTTAAAAGTGTAAAATGGCTTCTGTTAAAGAATTTTTTGTTAATTCTTTTTATTTAAATGCATAATATGCAAAAATGATTTTATATAATATAATCACTATTTATTAGTATTTATACACATGTACATTGAAAACAAGAATGTTAAGTTGTTAGTGAATAGTTACCAATAACCAGTTTAAGCAGAATGAAGAATAGTTTCAGTTATGACATTTTATATACCAAGAAGGACAATTTGTAATTTTGTACAAACTGTATATGTAGGAGACGTGAAAACAAATAGCTTTGTATACATTTTTTATGTCACAAATTAAACACAAACTATTGACAATCAATAAATTTTATATATTCTTTCAAAATTAATGATTTTTAGTAAGGTTGTATTATCACTATTTCATACTTCATTGTTTTGACATACTTGTATTATTCTTAATAGGATTTTTTCATGCATGTTTTTTTTTTTAAATGATACACATCAGGGCTGTTGCAGAAAAAAATATATGAGGGAGTTGAAAGGCATTTTCTTCATTTCTAGAATAGCCCTCATAAAATTACATCAGTTCTATTCTTCATTTCGTATCTATTTTTTACAGTACCTCATTTGTAAGGCCAATTAAAATTATATGTAGATTTTCATTCAATCCTGTGAAAAAACATAGGACGGATGGGTGGAATTAAATTTTTATACATTGTTATTTATTTTTGTTGTAGATCTTGTCATTTTTTCTTTCCATTCTGTTTGGGAGTGTTTTTCCAACCTGCCCGATAAATGATAATTTACCTCAATCCCTGGTTTATTCTCATCATTACACCAGATACAAGGTCATTATAGGTGTCAAAAAGTGTCTTTGAGTTATTGAAATTCGAAGCAAACTAGCTTTTCTTTGCAGTTAGACCTTCAACAACTCTCCCAAGTGCAAAAACCTTTTTGTCAACTATCGGAGATGGCTAAGTGTACATGTAAAGGGAAACTTAAATGGGATACGGAAACAAATTAAAAATTAGAATTTAGACGAAGCTGATCTTTTAAAAATAAATTTATCTCGGGCCAGTTGATTTTCTAGGAGGGTGCGGGATGAAATTCTACCAAATAATTTTAATTGGACGAAGTCATAAACCTAAGTCACACTTCAAAGCACACGTTAAAATGACGCAAGATTAATCATGCATGAAAAGACCCAGATATATGTTACAAATCACATACCATAATTTATTTATAGTGCTGAGGGCTATTCCATTTAAAATTCCCAATGGAAGGTGGAACACCAGTGCATTATTTTTCTGTTGGTGGTGGGTAAATTTCTATTTTATTCTGATAGTTTAATTACATATTTAAATTTTTTTCTCTTGGTGGGGGGTATAAAAATAAGTGGACTTCCACCCCCTGGTGGGAATTTTTACTGGAATAGCCCTGATATAATATGGACCATGTATTTTATGTACTTATTTGTGTATTTAATACCTATTGCATTTATATGTGTTTGTCTTGTCATAATAACTTTTTCCATGCAAGCTCTAATTTGTGTCTATGTGTATTTAATATGTGCAAGTATTTTTGTATCTAGTCAATAGCTTTGTGTTTAATACAGTAAAAAAAAATAATTATACCCACAGTGTTGCTCTATTTTTATACCACCCAAAAAATTTTTGCGGTTGTATAATAGTATGGTGCTGTCGTCATCGTCGTCGTTTTCTGTAGACACTTTTGTTTTTGGTCAATAACTTAAGTTTCAGTTGACCAATCCTTATGAAATTTTAACACAATGTTCCTTGGCACAATAGGAAAGCTTGGCTAAGTTTTGGTCATTGTGGTCCCACCCAATTTAAAAAAGGGGCCAAAAAGGGTTGAATTTAATGTTTTCACATATTTGACTGTAGAATCTTTATTATTTATCGGATTTTGATGGGGTTTCTTTCAGTGTCCTCCTGACGAAATTTCCAATCAGTAGTATGCCCAACAGATTTCACATGGCATGTACTGTTCACGAGATAAATGGGCCAAAAAGGGGCGAATTTCAAAAAAATTTTATTTTTTTATTATTAGTCCGTTTTTGATGCAGTTTTTTGCAGTGGATTCCTCATGAAAAATTAACATAGTGCTACACCATTAGATTTTTGATAGCTTGTTTCTTTTCCAAGCAATGAGGGCCAACGGGGCAAAAATTGCAAACATGCAGATTACTTAAAATATTTATTTTTCATCCGATTTCAATGGGATTTTTTCTTTAGATTCCTCACATTGTAGGCTTTCAGTGGTACACCAGCGGATTTTGTGTAGCTTTAACCGTTTCCTAGCTATTAGGGGTCAAAGGGGCCAAAATTGCAATTTTTAGAAATATGTAAAATCTTTATTTTACATCAGATTTTGATGGGATTTTTTTCTTTGGATTCCTCTCAATGTAAGCTTTCAATAGTAAGTAACGGATTTGATGTAGCTCTTACCGTTTCCGAACTTTAAGGGGTCGAAAATGCAATTATTAGAAGTACGTAAAGTCTTTACTTTTCATTAGATTTTGATGGGATTTTTATTTTTAGATTTTTCTCATTGTAAGCTTTCATTGATATGGCAGTATACCTTGCATTGCTCTTTGGTTTCCAAGCTATAATGGGTCAAAGGGGCCAAATTACAATATTTCAAAATATGTGAAATCTTTATTTTTTCATTGGATTTCAACAGGCTGAGTTTTTTTCTTTGGATTTCTCTTGATGGTAGTCAACAGGATTTATTAGCTCTTACAACAATATCCTAGTAATAAGGAATTAAAAGGGCTAAATTTTATTTTCACTAGTTTGTGTCCAGTTAATGGATGTTTCAACATCCTTATGGTGTCCAGCAAATTACTGTGTCCACATTCATTTTAGTTTACACTTGTTCAAATTTCAGTGGTCGACATGCTGTGGTCGTATCATGCTGCACTAGGCATAGCCCTTTATTTGCCTTTGGACCACTTAATTTGATTGTTTCACATTTATTTAAAGCTTTTACCAATGATGCAACAACTGATCATCCCCAGACAATAAATCACAGCAATTATGAATAAATATTTGCATATAGCATAGTTTTACCCCAACAGGATGGGCTTTGTGTTCACCTTATCTTATTTGTATGGAAGTTACTTCTGTTATACTGTGAAAGTACTTTTAAGCATGGGTGTCAAATTTTGTTAGTTCCCGAAAATCATTGTTTTGAGGGTTTTGAATTTGTGTATTGTTGGTGTTTTCATTGTAAGTTTTGTGAAATTTTGTGTTTTGTATGGTTTAAAATTTTGTGGTTTCAGTCACTAATTGAATCCACGAAAATTGGATCCCTACAAATAATAGCACCTTTACAGATATGTCTTTACAGTATTTTACTCAGCTTCTACCAGAGGGATTAATTTCCCACATGGTATGCAGTTTTGGAGAACCATGTACAGTCAAACTTTGATGGCTTGAACATCCAACTTTAAGCCTTCTTCACATCCCTGAGGAGTATAGGCCACTGACAATCTTTCTCCATCTGCCTCTGTCTTTTGCAAGTTGGTGAATGTTGTTCCATGTATATTCCTTTTCTAGCATTTCTTTTTCCAGTACCCTTCTCCATGTAAGTCTCCAACATCCAAGGGACAGATAAAAACAGTTTGAGCTAGAGTGGTGGTCAAGCTGTCGAGGTCTAAACTTGAATAAAGGGACCAGAAAATGTGTTCTAGACATCCACTAGGCTCCAGTTATTGAAGTTTTAGCCATAGAAATTTGACTGCATTGTTTGCAGTTGTAAACCTGTGCCTCTTATTTGATAAGATGTGACTTACTATGAAATGTACTGCAATATGAACAAGTTTTGGTATCCCTGTTATTCCAAAGTGTGAAATTTTAGCCTTGTCTAGTTACAGTTTCGAACTAGTAGCTATATTCACTCTTATCAGCGGCAACAGCAAACTTGCTTGGCATGTCTTTGTATTGCAGAAAACATGTTTTTCCTTGAATATCTTCTTTCAAATACAACCCCTAGTGTATGGAGTCAATTTAAAAGACATTATAATATCATTACATCCATCAGTTATAGCAATTTGTTTTGTTTTGCACAAGACGTACGAGTCATAACGAGGGGAGACGTTGTTTTACCCTTTATTTATTCTTCTGCTTCTTTTCATACAGTCATTTCCGGCCCATAACTTATTTTGTCTTTTGACCTAGACTTAAGATATTTGGTATGTGGGTGTATCGTCATGAGAAGGTGTGTCACGTACCATAGTGACCTTCATGTGACCTTGACCTTTGAGGTTAATGTCAAATTACTGAAATTATAAGCTGTTTTCATCATTTGGTCTAGACTAGATATTTGGCATGTGGGTGTATCATCATGAGAAGTGTGTTGCATACCATAGTGACCTTTATGTGACCTTGACCTTTGACCTCAAAGTGAAATTACTGAAATTTTTATCCTGTCCAGTCCAGAACTTTTTCATCTCTTGACCTAGACTTAAGATATTAGGCATGTAAATGTATTGTCATTAGAGGATGTGTCATGACCATAATGACCTTCATGTGACCTTGACCTTAGACATTGAGGTCAAATTACAGAATGGTTTTTGCTAAATGGCGAGAACTTTTGCATATTTAGACCTAGAATGAAGATTTTTGGCATGTATGTGCATCATCCTGAGACCATTTGTCACATACCATAGTGACCTTCATACGACCTTGATCTTTGACCTTAAGTTCAAATTACTGAAGACCTAGATTTAAGGTATTTGGCATGTGGGTGTATTATCATGAGAAAATGTGTGGTGTACCATTGTGACCTAGTTTTGTCCAATGGCAAGATTTTCTCATCTTTTGACCTAGACTGAAGATATTTGGCATGTGGGTGCATCATCGTAAGAAGGTGTATCATAGTGACTTAATGTGACCTTGACCTTGAGGTAAAATTACTGAAATTGGCCTGTGCTGGCAGGAACATTCATCTTTTGGCCTAGACTGAAGATATTTGGCATGTGGGTGTATCATCATGAGGTTTGTCGCATACCGTAGTGACCTTCATGTGTCCTTGACCTTTGAGCTTGAGGTCAAATGACTTGAATTTTTTCTGGGCCATAACTTTTTAGCTCACCTGGCTATGCCAGGGTGAGCTTTTGCCATCTCTGGCGTCCGTCGTCTGTCCGTCCATCCGTCGTAAACTTTTCTTCAAAAATCTTCTCCTCTGAAACCACTGGACCAATTTAATCCAAACTTGGCCCTGGTCATCACCAGGGTATGTAGTTTAAAAATGTGTTAGGTTAGTCCGAGGACCAAACAACATGGCCGCTGTTACTAAAAATAGAACATAGGGGTAAATTGCTGTTTTTTGCAAATAACTTCAAAACCGTTGCAGATATCAAAAATCTGACACGAAGCAGAATTGTTCAGAATGATGTGATCTGTCTGCCTTGCAATTTTGAAGAAAATCGGAAAAACCGTCTGAGAGTTATAGCCCTTTTTCCGTAAAATTTTCAAAATTTATGCATTTTTTATTTTTTATTTCAAAAACTGTAACAGATAGAGGTAAAGTGTGAATTTGAAAAATGTTCAGCATATCAAGATCTACATACTCTGAAATTTTGAAGAAAATCCAACTGCCTGTGTTGTAGTTATTGACTTTTTTCACCAAAAAAAAAAAAAAAAATTTTCAATGCCTTATGGTTATGGGTTATTTCCCTTTAAATTCTGCTTTCAAATCTTCTTTTGATTACTTTTCTCTTTTAAGTTTTAGTGAAATCCCCTGCTATCACTTTATTAGAAATAATTATTTGTTACATAATCAAGAGCAAAAAATTGTTTGTGTACAAATTTTTACATTTTTTTGCAAAAATACTTTCATAAACTATACTTATTTCACAATTTAATAATAATTGTATATATTGTATCATTTAGTTATGTTTGTATGGGTCCTCGAAGACGCACGACCACCTCCACGAGAGTACTCCGGTACGATGGTGAGGACTGGGCAACTGCACCATTCAATGTGTAGAATGGGTCTTGGTCTCTCGGGGCCAAGACATGCAGGCTAACGGCGGCGCATATCGTAGTTAGGGCTTTGAGTTCTTCAAAGTCCTTCTACACCCAAAAGATCGACCCACCAAGGAATTCGACTGCGAAGTCTCACGACAGTCAGCGGATACCAGGGAAGATCAACTGTCCGAAATTACATTGCATTGGAGTGGGCGTCCCTCCAGGTTTAAAATGCCGTGAGAGACCTATACAGGTATTCAAGGCGATAAACCACCATACTACTATGTTTGTATGCCCACAATGCAAACATCTTTCCCAGTTATTATTGAAGTTGCATCTATGCTTCAATGCCTGTATAACATTATAGCTGACCTGCATGGCTCTGCCATGGTGATCTTCTTGCCTCTGTCCATCATAAACGTTTCATTCAAACATCATCTTCTCTGAAACCATTGGGCCAATTGGAACCAAACTTGGGCACAATGGTCCTTAGGTGGCCCCATTAAAAAAAATGCCTGGCAAGTCTGTATCATATCCAAGATGGCCGCCAGCAGGGAACGCGGTTTAACATTGGACCTATGGGAAAGCATTCAAAGATCTCCTCTGAAACTACTGCGCCAATTAGAACCAAACTTGGTCACAATAGTCTTTCGGTGGTCCCCTTTGAAAATTTTGTCTGGCAAGTCTGCACGTCATCCAAGATGGCCGCCAGCGGGGAACTTTGTCCAAAATTGGACAATATTGCAAAAATCTTCTCCTCTGAAAATACTGGGCTAATTGGAACCAAACTTAGTCACAATGGTCCATAGGTGGCCCCTTTTAAAAAATGTGTTCAGCAAGTCCACATCATATATCCTAGATGGCCGCAAGGAGGGAACATGTTTTTAACATTGGACCCTATAGGGAAGCATATTCAAAGATCTTCTCCTCTGAAAGTACATGGCCAATTGGAATCATACTTAGTCACAATGGTCCTTACTTGGTCCCCTTCATAAAATGTGTCTGGATGTCCGCATAGCATCCAAGATGGCAGTCAGCGGGGAACATTGTTTAACCTTGGACCCCATGGGAAATCATTTAAAGATCTACTCTGAATATACTATGCCAGTTAGTGTTGGGAATCGGATACAAAAATCATAATCGATTAATTGGAATAATCGGATGTACTTTCTGATTCGATTATCGATTTTAATCAGATACCTTATAATGCTTATAGAGTTTGGTTTTAACCAAGTTTTCTGTGCCGTTATATTGGGTGAATTCAAACAAATATCAATTTTCCCTGTCCATTTGAAAATGCCTATGTATTTATCATGTTTATAACCTATTGATTGAGAAAAATCCTAAACAGCATGCTATATTAAGAGAACTCCACTTCTGATAAACAATATAATTACTATTTATAACCCATTCTGGAATTATCAGACAGAAAAAAGGTTAAATTTTCTGCAAAATTTGACTGGCATCCGATTTTAGATTATTAAAAATTATAATCGATTAATCAATTTTTATGTGAAAATTGATCGATTATCGATTCTGATCGATCATCGGAACATCACTAATGCCAGTTAAACCAAAGTGAGGCAGAATGATCCTTACATGGTCTTCTTCAAGAAAGGTGACAGTTGGTCTATGCCCCATCAAAAATAGCTGCCAGTTTGGAACATAGTTTAATTTTGGATCATACAACATCAGCGAACTTCAAAATGAGACCCTTAAACATTAATAAACATCAGCAAACTTCAAAATGAGACCCATAAACATTAATAAACAAATTTGAAAATGAGAACCTTAAATGTTGTGATTATTTTGACTTATTGTGTCAGCCATGACCCAGGTGAGCGATACAGGCTCTTGAGAGCCTCTTGTTCATTTTTTGACCCCTACTTAAGATATTTCTTTCGCTCCTAATGTATTTTGAATATTCTAGCATTATCTTTTGAAAAAATGTTATATGAAGGGGAGACATGTGTTTTAGTTTGCTAAAACAGTCACCCCTAGTTTGTTTTACTTGACAGCTAAGTGTTAAACACAATTCTTTTATTCGTTTAACTGAATGAGATTAATTTTCCAGCTTACCACGTTTCATATGACCTCAAGACTGTATTATTTTCAATGGCTTGTAAACTACAGAAGCAGTGCAACATAGTTTAAGATTTAGATACCTGTATCAATCATATTTAGCATTTTTAGCTCACCTGGCCTAAAAGGCCATGTGAGCTATTGCCATCACTTGGCGTCCGACATCCGTCCGTCGTAAACTTTTTAAAAAATCTTCTCCTCTGAAACTGCTTGGCCAATTTTAACCAAATTTGGCCTGAATCATCACCAGTGTATCTAGATTGAAAGTTGTGTTTGATTAGTCCAAGGACCAAACAACATGGCTGCCGTTACTAAAAATAGCACATAAGGGAAAATTGCTGTTTTTGGCAAATAACTCAAAAACCATTACTGATATCAAAAATTTGATGCTAGTAAAAGTGATCAGCATATCAAGATCTACCTGCCCTGCAATTTTGAAGAAAATCTGATAACCCATTTTGGAGTAATTGCCCTTTTTCCATAAAAATTTCTAAATTTTGATATTCTTTATTTTTTATCACAAAAACTATAATGGATAGAGGTCAAATTTTAATTGCAAAAATGTTCAGCATATCAAGATCTTACCACCCTGAAATTTTGAAGAAAATCCAAAACCCTTGTAGGAGTTTTAACCCTTTTTCACGGAATTTTCAAATTTTCATATTTTGTCGTCTTTTATTTCCATAACATGAGAAGATGAAGGTTAAGTGTAAATTGATAGAATGTTTGCCATGCTGTGGCAACTGGTGTATAAAATTGTTCGTTGACCATCATTTTCAAAATGGCCGCCAAAAGAAGGTTGGAAAATTCAACATTGTCCGATTTCAGTAAAATTTGGTTTCCAAATAGATATTGATGTTGCGACTTCAAAACTGGTGTTGAAAATTGTTCGTTGACCACCATTTTCAAAATGGCCGCCAAAAAAGGCGGATTCAACATTGTCTGATTTCAACATGTTCAATGGAATTTCAGGTTTCCAAATAGATATTGCTGTTTCGACTTCAAAACCAATATTGAAAATTGTTCATTGACCACAATTTTCAAAATGGCTTCCAAAAAAGGCGGGAAAATTCAACATTGTCTGATTTCAATGAAATTTGGTTTCCAAGTGGATCTTGATGTTGCGACTTCAAAACAGATGCTGAAAATTGTTAGTTAACGCCATTTTCAAGATGGCCACCAAAAAAGGCGGGAAAATTCAACATTGTCCAATTTCAATGGAATTTGGTTTCCAAATAGGTATTGATGTCACAAATTCAAACCTATATTAAAAATTGTTCGTTGACTGCCATTTTCAAAATGGCTACCACAAAAGGCGGGAAAATTCAACATTGTCCGATTTAAATGAAATTTGGCTTCCAAGTGGATATTGATGTTGCGACTTCAAAACAGATGCTGAAAATTGTTTGTTGACTGCCATTTTCAAAATGGCCACCACAAAAGGCGGGAAAATTCAACATTGTCAGATTTCAATGAAATTTGGTGTCCAAGTGGATATTGATGTCACTACTTCAAAAGTGGTGTTGAAAATTGTTTGTTGACGGCCTTTTTCAAAATGGCCGCCAAAAAAGGCAGGAAAATTCAACATTGTCCTATTTCAATGAAATTTGGTTTCCAAATAAATATTGATGTAGTAACTTAAAAATATTGTTTTGAAAGTTGTTGTTGACCGCCATTTACAAATTTATGTCTCAACTTCAAAATTGGTGTTGAAAGTGGTCCTTAGCAAGTACGTTTTTGTCAAAAAAGCCCAACAAAGAAATATAGTAAAACACACTCATCAGACTTTAAATACAGTTCAAGATATTGGTGGTGTTTGAGCTACCAAAGTTTGAGAGACTTAAGTTCAACTGTATAACTTACAATCTTAGCTTGATTGTGGCAACTGAAAGCCAGGTGAGCGATACAGGCTCCTAGGAGCGTCTAGTTAGTTTGCCTCAATGAAGTTGAGAGGACTATTGGAGTACCCCTGGTGTCAGTGTCTGAATCCTTGTCTGTGTCCACATTTGGGTGTATATCCCAGGTACTATGCATGGTAGCATCATCAAATTTTGAACACAGATGCATCTCAGGTTAACCTACAGCCTCCAAGAAAATCGGGTCACTCTGACATATTTTCCACTTGAATGGCTTTAATTCAAATTTACATTTAAAGTCGCATCTCTGTCACTGGACATTTTAGGATCATCTTACCTTACATATGCAAGCATCTGCAATGGTACATCAGCATCCAGGCCAAATTGGGTCAATTTGACCTACATTTTCTGCTCGCATGATCTGCATTCAAGTTTAAGGGCGAGTTCAGATTTCCGTCACTATACATGGTAGGATAATTTAATGTTGCATATGCATGCTTCTCCGATGACACATCAGCACCCAGGCAAATTGGGTCAATTTAACTTACATGTTTCACTCGATTGACTTCAATTCAACTTTTTGGACAAGTTTAGATCTCCATCATTGTACATGGTAGGATCATCTAACGTTGCATTCGCATATATTTCAAATGGTGTATCAGCATCCAGGCCAAATTGGGTCAATTTAACCTACATGCTCCGCTTGATTGACTTACATGCAAGTTTTCGGACCAGTTCAGATCACATTCACTGCACATGGTAGGATCATGCATGCATCTGGAATGGTACCTGAACATCCGGGCCAAATTGGGTCAATTTGACCTAAATGTTCTGCTTGATTGACTTCCATTTAAATCTTGGTCACGGTACATATGGAAGGATCATTTAACCTTGCATATGCATGCATCTTGGATAGTACATCAGCATCCAGAACAAATTTGGTCAATTTGACGTACATTTACAGCTTGATTGACTTTACATCAGATCTCAGTCAGCTGTACATGGTAGGATCATTTAATCGTTAAATCTGTTTGCATCTCGGATGATACATCAACATCTGGGAATAATTGCATGGCTCAATCTGACCTACATTTTCTGCTTGATTGACTCTTATTCAGATATCAGTCACTGAACATGGTATGATCATCTAACCTTGTGTGTGCATGCATCTTGGATGGTACAAAGCATCCAGGTCAGATTGGATAATTTGATCTACATTTTCTTCTTCATTGACTTTCGTTCAATTTCTCGTAAGAGTTCATTTCTCAGTCAATGTACATTGTAGGACCATGTTACTTTTTATATGCATGCACATCAGATAGTTCATTAGTATCCAGGCAAAGTTGTGTCATTTTGACCGACATTTTCTGTTGGAGTGACTTTACATTCAATTTTGCACCATAGTTTAGTTTTCAATTTAATATTGTATGTTGTGTGAAAATGTGAATTGAGATGTGCTGCTATCTCTGATGTTAAAGTAGCATCAAGGCAAAGTGATGGTATTGTGACCATATGCCACAACGTGGCGAACTTTATAATCGTTGATTACTTATATTTGTAAAGCACAACTTAGGAGTGGTGATTCTGGTGGCGTAGCTGCTACATTTATTGCTTGTTTTCTCTTGTGTCTGGTTCAACATTAACTGCTCATGATGCAAGCGCAATAGCATCAGTACAGATCAATTTTATGAGCATTTTATACCTCCACAGTCAAGCTCCACTGACTTTAAAATTCTACACTTTTTTCCTGTTGTCACTTTTCATCCTAGCTATATGATATTTGACACCCAGTGGGGGTATAACCCCCTACCCCCGCGAGTCCCGTGAGTCCGGAGTACACCGAAAATTTGAGATGAAGCCAAGAGTCCATTTTCATCTTTATTTTTTTTTAAATCTGAGGTACAAAACCAAAATACTATGACTTTTGAGTCCGTGGAGTCCATGGACTCAAGTGGTCAAATGCAAAGTACGCCCAAAATAAGGCCAGAGTCCCTCACCCAGTTGCGTCATGAGGAGAACATTGTATACTATTTTCCACATCCAGATGGTGGCCCCAATCCCTCAGTCGTGCATGATTAGTCACATTAAGGTTGCAAGCAGTTTACAGTCTTTACCAGCAGTTCAAGCTACATTATTACTGACATGCAGTTTTCTTAGAAAGTAAATACTGATCCCACACTCAGATGGCGGCCCTGGACTGGGTTGCACAAAGCTCAATTAAAACTTAATAGACTATTAAAAGTTAATAGTCTATTAAATTAGTAGAAAATGTTAAAGCTTAATAGACTATTAAATATTTAAGAGTCTATTAACTTTTGTCAGTGCAACCTTTCAGTCATACATGAACGATTACGTCAAGAATTTAACAAGAGGTTAGTACAGTTTACTTCGATTTATAATGGCTGTTGCTGTAGATCAATGTGCAGATTCAATTGATGCATGGGACAGGCAGGGCATATCCTGTGTCAATTGACTATGATGGGTACATGCTATTGTGACATTGACTAACTTCTGTTGTATATTTCATCGACTTTGTAAAATAAATGCCCATGTTCCTTACCTTTCTAGTTGTCAGAAAAAGCAAACCTTTCACATATCAGTTAGTACAGTTTGTTTTGCTTCATCTAAATAAATTCAAGAGAGATGTTAATATTGTTTTGTGTTCTGTTTTGTCCGCAATATTTATTGACATATGGGAAAAAATTAGTCGCACCACACACAAGTATATACATTAAATCTCAACGACAAGATAGCAAGGTACATTTTGTAGATAAACCCAAAGTGTACAACTGAAAGTACATGAAAACAAACCTGTTTAATTAAACTGAAAAGGGGAGGCTCAATAAAGACCCGAAGCTGAAACTCCTTATCAAACATGTTCTACAGAGACCCAAGTTGAGTTCTCATAATTTATATGGAGACTGTATGATGTGCGAAAGTTTGAAATCTGCCATGTATTCACTTCCTGAGAGACTAAATATAGTTAGGATCAGAGAAAAAATTGTGACAAAATTTCTGAGGAACAACACAGGCTAGCTACTTAATATTTGGCACATATTCTCATTTGAAATACCTTGTAATCTTCTGTATGTCAACTTAAAATTCAAAAATTAAAAGAGCAAGTCAAATAATTGGTATAATTTTTCTCAGGAAGCATCAGGGACAGTATATACAATCCCTAGAAGCATACACATTTTTTTCACATACTGTACTACTGTGAAAGTACTATTGTTCGTGGGGTACCAATTTTCGTAGATTTCGTGGTTGACTTAAACCACGAAATTTGATACCCAACGAAATGCAAATCTTGAGTTGATTTGTACTGTGGAAAGTGTCAAACCACGAATTTAAGAACCCACGAACTAATGACTTGTATGCAATCCCCGAAATTGGCATCCACGAATAAAAGTACTTTCACAGTATTTTATTTCGTATATTAAATTCCTGCTTGATGGGACTTTTAATAGGAATACACTGCGAGGGGTTTCTTTGGCAGAAAACAGGATAAATGACGTCACCAATTCCTGATGTTTGGCACATAGCATCAGTCTTTTGTAATAGCTTAAAGCACTTTACCTAATTCAATGTTTTACTAAATATCTATGTAACTTCAACTTTGATCGATTCATTCATTGCATATTAATGAAACTCGAAACAGATGTAAAGAACTTTAATATTAATATCATATCCGAATTTCAGACAATAGTTATTATAATATCGAAGATATTGCAACTTATATAATGGAGGTAAGCTTCGTTAGCTTCACCGAATATGTTACTCCCGGCTTATAGGTATAATGCGATGCTCTCTGTCGCTTGTGGTCTGTCCGTCTCCCGGAGTGGTTGCTTAGAATTTAGAAATTTTGCAAATTATAGGGTTTCCGACTAATAATGCAGATAGTACTAGTATTCAAACTTTGCATGTCAGATTTTAACTGCTAGTGATTCTGCAGTTACGCCACTCGAAACTTGACCCATTACTCTTAAACAAAATTTCAAGCAAACATCAAACTTAGTTTGAAAGTTTTTCAGCCAAAAACTCGGACCAAGTTAAATTTGGTTCGGAGGTTTAGGTTTTTCTGGTGTTCTACTCCTCGATACTTCACGTGTGAACTGTGTTGCAGAAGTTTTCAAACTTGACATGTAAGGTATGTGCCACAAAACTAGGACAACATCAGATTTTGGGTCAAAGTTGTTTAAAGTGTTCTGGAGTGAAGTGAAAAATTTCTAAATCTTATGCTTTGCAACTAAAGAAAATGACAGGTTGTCTTCAAATTGTTATCAAAGTTGCGTATTTCTAAACCACTGCATGGGCTGACAGGCTTTTTCCGGTTCAGAGGAGCGAGAGTGGCGTCTTAAAAATGTTGCAAAGAAATGGGGTATAGTGGGGTACTTTACTATTTTTTATAGTGAGGCAATAACTAAATTCTATCAACAGTGATATTCATCTTTTGGGGGTATTTTCTGAAGTGGCGATTTTATTTGTCCCACACAACGAATCCCACAACTCATAGTCTGATATCATTACTCAGAACAGTTCACAAAATCTAAATATTATCTTTATAAGTGTCAAAGGGACATTTCAACATTTTAGAAATATTACAAGCTGACATATATCAATAGTAGTGTATGAAATATACAGTCCGCCAAAAGTTAAGCATCACTTATTTTTACAGTTTCACCAAGCAAACATGTTGAAAGCTATAGACATAACATTTTGCGTGATGATAAGTCTTAACATAAGGCATGTAATGGTACTTTCTAGCTTTTGAATACATTATCGAAAATCAGATTTTCGCAACGAAAGGAAAAGCGATTCCTTCAGTGTGAGATTTCCAGTTTCAACACTAAGTACAATATGGATCATTGGGAGTTCAAATTTGCTGCTAGATCCTTTTTACGGGGTAGATGTGGTACAAAATTCCATAACTGTTAATTTAAGGCTTTAATGGTTGCTTTCAACGGATTTGGAACGAGTCCAAATTTAATCACAGTAAGACCAAGTGTTTTTCCTGAAATTTGGAAAAAAAATCATTCCGGAAGTTTCCATGTTCCCTGAAAGTGTTCAAAACCGACTAAATTGGCAATTTTTAACCAAAACTTACAGATCGGGATAGTTATGTCTCGCAAAAATGGAAAACGATTTTTCTGAGAATTAAAATCATTGAAAAAATTACCAAATTTTACCGCGTTCCAACCTAAAAATGGTCAAAAGAAAAAGCTTGGTATACCGGAAATCATTATATGGACATTTTTACAGTCTCTGAATCCAAAAAAGCCTTACCATTTTGAAATCAGACAGGCATTGGGGCGTTTTTCTGAAATAACAACAAAAAACTCAGATTTCAAAATCTTAAAGATTATCAAAAATCTTGCTCGAAAGTTTTCAAATTCATGCCTGTATTAAAAATTGCCTTTATATTGACAGAACAATAATTTAAAGGCAAAATTCAGCAAAGAAATTGTTTTGTTTTCTCATTTCGTCTCATTGGTGGAAATCAACCTCTTAAAATGTCGTAAAATTGGATTATCTCCACTGTATTCAAACATTATTTGGAATATCTACAACTGTCACCTAAACCACAAATAGGAATGTTAATTGTTGTCTTACCTTTGTATCAACAATAACAACAACGATCTCCAATCAGAATTCATGCATTGAATTGAAACTTATTTTTGTGGTCAAAGCTACCACATTTTGTCATAAAATTGGGTTGTGCCTAATTTCATAACTTTTCACATAAAGACCACAATTTGAAACATGATTAAAGTTTGACATCCAAATATCAAAGTTATCTCATTCGTAGTGTTTTGAACAAAAACTCCTAACCTCAATACAGCTTCAAAAATGATGATCATGTAAGTAAGGTGATGCTTAACTTTTGGCGGACTGTATATTACTGATTTTGAAGGTGACAAATTTCATACTCTGTTTCGCCTCGGGCTGATATGGGGGTCTCGGGATGATAACCGTGCTGATATGGAAAAGAACATGTCTTAATCTGTTTATTATATAGTAGTTATCATAATACCCATGCTGAAATAGCCATATCACCGGGGCTTTTTCAGAACGAGGCAGTCTGATATGGCCATATCAGACCGGATATGTTGATATGGGCTGTTAATTTCCGGCTATATTACATATGCAAAACATAACATACCTTTGCTAAGTATGTAATTAATACAATTATCCATTTCACCTGATGATACATCAGATTTTGTAGGGTTCACATGGCTAGTGTTTTGGTTTTATGGCGTTCTTGTTCATTTTTGTTTTTGTTCTGCCTCTATTCGCGTTGGATATGAATTGCCGTGATTTTGCCTTTGATTTTGGAATCCCCCCTTTCATAATTTTTGCTTCGGTATTCGTTTTCCGATGTATTCAAAAATTTCTGAATAAAGCAAAGTAGCTTCACCGTCCCCTTTTTATTTTCCAAAACATTTCTTAATCCATTTTATTTTACATTTCTTCTTTGGCTTTGGTTTAATTAATTTAAGTTTTGAATACACCCTCACAGCTTTGTAGTATATACGTGCAAATAGGCGGCATAAATGTCTTTTGTACCATCTTTTCTTAGCACAAATTCTGTACATCCGAATAAAGAATACTTTATCGCAATGTAATCTGGACTTGGAGTATAAAATGCCCTGAAAGAAAAGAAAACAGAAGCTTTGAATGAAAGTAGATCGACTTGACCCTTTCGTATATTGAATGATTAACCAAATGTTGTACCGTATAAGCGGTTATTTTTTGCGGATCGAAAAATTTCATAAAAGAATTATGATATTATACCGTATATCGGGATATGTTCGCGTGTGTCCAATTTTCGCTATGTTTGCGATAGGCAATCATTAGCGAACTTTAGCCTCCACGTAAATTTCACTGCCCATTCAAATGCATTAGTTTAAGTAGAAAAACGCGAATTGTAATTTTTTGCGAATTTTTCACTGGCCTGTTT
This sequence comes from Modiolus philippinarum, assembly GCA_002080025.1. Taxonomy (NCBI): domain Eukaryota; kingdom Metazoa; phylum Mollusca; class Bivalvia; order Mytilida; family Modiolidae; genus Modiolus; species Modiolus philippinarum. The sequence goes on along the minus strand of MJUU01016185.1, from coordinate 27,422 downwards.
TACACCAAAATCGCGAACAAATGCCAACGCGAAAATAACCCGATATATGGTATTCGCGGACTAAAATATGCTAAGTATTTGCAGTATAAAGTCTCATATAAAATAATATTAAATTATTTTCCGGTATACAAAATGTTATGAAAATTAAAAACTTGCGAGAAAAAAAACACTTACAAGTACGGTAAGATAAAACTTTTGAAAGCTGACATTTTCCTTGTTTATATTGGTTGTTGGTGTGTATTTGAAATTGATCTAAACAAATTAAGGTACCTACACAGTTAACACAAATGTCATGGTAATTACAGGCCAGCCGAAATGTCTTTCTAAATGGAAACCTTTTAATGATCGTGCTACAGCCATTTGTCAGTCCGGGTGTATGCTTGAGGCAGTTCCAGTGAAGCTTAGAATCAAACACTTGAAAGTTTATAATGACAACAGACAATAATACTCTATAAAATATAAAAAATACAAATCAAATATTAAATTAACAGATTGCTATCCAAATGATAGAAATCTGATCCACGAGAACGAATTCAGACATTTCTCATTAACATTTCCAACTACATCATCAGCAACATTTTCTGTAAATTTGAGCAGCATCCTTTGTTGTACTCATCAGTCAAACAAAAAAATGTTTGTAAAATTTAATTAAACGTTGTATGACAAAAATGTTTGGAAATCTCGTTGAGACATCGTTATTCTATATTATTTGAAAGAAAAAAGGGATAGAAGTTTGAGAATTGCAGGTTGCAATAGAAAATATTTTCCCTCAAGAGCTTGTCACCTATAAGTTTGTGTATGGATTCACCATAGAGATAGTATACACGGTGGAGATGCCCAAATAAAATTTAATATTTTGTTTTCTTAATCAAACCCCACCACATTTTAAATGAAAGTAGTATGGGCCATCGTGTTTGGATGGTGCATGTTTCTGAAGATAATGAACTACTCCCTTTGCGTCTTTTTTTATGTGGTTTTTTTTTGTATTTGTCTCCTCAACGTGTACGTGTTTTCTATGACAATACATGAATATTTACCTGAGAAAGTAAGGTTTGAATTCCATTTGAAGAAGCCAATACCGTACATTCCGTGATGAAAGCTGAAAGCCATACAACTGTACGGATTGATCCAAATTTGAGTCGCATCTACTTCTCAAACGTATCGACCCGATATATGTTATTCAACTTGATTATTAAACAAAAATAGTTATAAGTCCATGTTTAATTTTCCAGCTGTATAACTTACATATGTTACAATGTACTTTATTAATACTGTGAACGTTTACTGTGGAGTTTATATAGCAGTAATTGGTGTAACTATGATGGGTTGGATGAGGAGGGGAAATAAATTTCACCGTCTCCCTGTAATTGACTCTCGCTATCCTTCCCCTGACTCTCAGTTACCCCCTTTTTACCCCTGCTTTTCTTCCTTTAACATTTTCTCCTACTGCCACTTACCTCTCTATTTTCTCCTGATTCATTCACGATTCCCACCTCCCAATCTCTCCGTTCACTCGCTTCAAACTCCTGCTTCACACTCCCTAACTCCTAGGTAACCTACTCCCCTGTCCACCCCTCTACTATACTAGTAAAAGGGATAAGATCATTACTTCATCATAATTAAGGAGGAAATTAATATATGAAAATTCTTGTTGTTTGTCGCATAAATTTCATTGTCGCTCAATGTGCGTGGCTTTTGTATCATGTAAATTTCCATTTGAGAAACAAGATAATATCAAAACAATTATACTGCGCTTGATAAAATGGATATAATGTTCATCTATAAAACATTAGAATAATGTTAAACTCACGCAAGCTTTCTGTCAACTACAGCAAACAGGCCAAGTTCCCATGCTAAATGTTAACCCTACAGTCAGCAACTTTTCATCGTTTTCATCGTTCTCTCGATTTGGCGTCAAACCTATGCTGTTACAGATAACGACAAAGAGACGTTGTATATTCTAGATGATGTGCGCTGATATTGTATCCCATCAACAAAACACTTTAGCAAATTTCCAAAGAGGACGAAGAGGTTGCGTAGCATAAAAATTTTCGAAATTCACAACCCTTTGTCATAGAGATTTGTACAATTTCCAAGACACACGACACAGGACCAACATACTTTATTACAACTCTGGAAAATTTTAATGCGACACTAAAACAATTAAACAAATACAAATGGACATTCAATATGTACATTACATAAAATACATTACAAAACATTCAAACGAGTTCACGTTCACTCCGTAGGGATTATGAACATGGTTACTGTCTCTTGCTGTACATTACCCGTAGTGTGGGCATCCAGGTAGTATATTTAATAGGATAATGAACGGATGCAAAAATAATCAATTTTCAGTTCTCTGTCTATATAATTTTCAGTATAGGTCAAATGTCTAATTTATACCCCATGAAACGAAGTTGTGGAGGTTATTAAATTTTTGACTGGTTCGTCAGTTTGCCAAACAGTACATCTGTCATCACTAAATGAGTGGGTACATCATTTGTCGGCCGGATAACTCCTCCAACTCTTTGGTTTAAAATAGGAAGTTCTTATTTTCAGGTTGATTGTACTTTTTTTGGTTCCCTGGTGGATTGTGGCATGTGATTGTGGTTTACGGCCATTGTAGGTGTTTCCTGTTATCTTTCTAATATTAATTTTATCAAATATGAGCATGATACTTGGATTATGATTTTTGATATATATCTTTTTAGAAAAAAAAAACAAAAAACAAACATTGTTAAAGTTTGTCAGCTTTATACATAATATATAACCGTAAAAAAAAATTAGACTTTTGGACTTCAAATTAAATTATTTGTTATTTTATATTCTCAGTGGACATTTCATATTATGCAAAAGTTCCCAAGTTGCTTTTATGTTTAGACATTTAATTTACACAATTCTTAGTGCTATTTGCTGTAAGTTTATATATATTAGAGGAAAGTGTTCCTGACTAATCAGATAATAGGATCTCAACTATCTTATTCGTGAAGAACATTAGAATAACTAAATACCGAAGTTTCTGTGAATTCATTTTCTGCATATGCGCATTTCGACAACTTATGTCTCTTCAGTGCAGAAATCATGTTCTTACTATGGGATTATCTATTATATTTTACATGTAAGGGTCACAAATCGGCGAACTTTGTGAGAGTACACCATTTGTCCACATAACTTCTACATCTTTTTTAATCGGGAGACTTTATGTTACAAAGATGAGCATTATGCCTGGATTTTGATTTTCAATATTTTTTTTTTAGAAAAATACACATTGACAAGCATAGTCAATTTTTAAGGAAATACACTTGACTTTTCTTCCGGTGCAGTCATGTAAGTGCAATTCATCTGAAACCATTAGACATAAAGCTTTTATATATCTTGTAGGATTGTTGCTTCAGATTTGCAGTCATTTCATTACTGCCTTACTG